>VRLP01000913.1:87500-167541 GCA_009660295.1 Lophius piscatorius
CTCATATCCCCATAATTCCCTGTCAAATCTTCATTAATCATCAACCTGCATCCATCTTCACAGACCATGAATAAAGATATTCTACATGACAACACCTCCAGACCGGAGGAAACCCCGTGAAGGAGCAGAGCACCTCGACATCAGATGAAAGCGTTCACACCATTTGTTTCAGAATGTATTCCTGGTGTTACTGTCTGATCAGCCATCTGCCTGTGTGTGTGTGTGTGTGTGTGTGTGTGTGTGTGTGTGCGTGTGTGAAAGGGTGAGGTAATAAGTAGAACCTTTAAGTAGCGGTGTGGTGGGAGGAAAGTTTCTGGCTGTTACTGGATGTAGAGTGGGAGGCGGGCAGGCAGAACCGGGCTCCCCTGGTTACTGTTGCTCTGTGGGTGGCGACCAGCAGCCCGGCTCTCCTCTCTAATGACACGGTTGCTGGGCTGAGGGGGCGACAGACAGGACTACCTCTCTTTCCCTTTCACCATCTCTGCAACTTCTACTCCACACCTCTTCCTCTTCCCCTCCTTCTCTTGTTTTTTTTCCATCTGTATCAGACACAACAACATCTTCCACTTTCCATCTCTCACAGTCTATGTTTATTTATAGGTTTATTCACCCCCTCGCCGCCCACCGGTCTTGAATGGAGGTTTCTGAACTCTCCAGTAGTCTGAGGAAAGAAATTTTTTCCACTTCCACCCACCTGTCGGCGCCCCCTCCCCTCCTTTACTAATCGCCTTCATTTCCATTTACTTTTCTTTTCGGTATCGATCCCTGAACGCCGGCAGCCACGTTTTCACTTCACGTCCTGAACTTTTTCCTGAACTTCCTCCACATTCCGTCCTCACCTCTCTCTCTCTCTCTCTCTCTCTCTCTCTCTCTCTTTCTCTGCGCTGCGCTTCCTTTGTGCGTCATCGCTTTGTGCCTATTTCTTAAAAAAGTTTTGTGTAGCCATCTTTATTGCCGTGTGTGCGTGTGGTCAGCTGTACTACACAACTGATGTCAGATTGGACAGTCTCAAAGCAATAAGGCAGTAATCTCTTAAAGACCCCGAGGCTTTCAAGTCCACACCTCCTCTCATCTCTCTCTTCATGCTCCTTTCTCTCCCTCTTTCCCTCTCACCTTTAGAAAGACATATTACCTCTAAATGGATCTTTTGGTGCGCTGATGCCCTCCTTGCTCTCTTATGCACAAACACACACACACACACACACACACACACACGCTGATGCATACATGTGTGCATACACACTTGCAGCACATGTACACTACTGATGCTCCTCTGGTTGTTGCTCTGCTCTCACCATCTTTATGAAGCTGAGGATTATCCCACCATAGGTAATCATAACCCTCCGTGCTTGGGACTCATACAAAAACACTTTAGCCCCTTTCTTTTTATAATGTGATCTAATATAGAAGCAAGGGCCTGACACCAGTGGGAATATTCAGTGACACAATGCTCTTTCCGGTCTTGGCGCACAGACAGCAGCGCAGGATGAAGGGAGCTTCATATTTCCCTCATCTTCATGTTGTTGTTTCTTCTTTTTACACCGAGGAATAACTTCGGAAGCATTAAAGTCCCGTCCTCATAGAGGCACGCACAGAAATAGAAGCACGTTATGTTGTTAGACAAAAAATGTGTACTTTGGGTGAGCATAAAGTCAGCATGGGCAGACAGTCAAGAGAGAGGGCGCCCCCCTAGCCAGCACTTATATAACAATATGTCTAGCATATATAGCACACAGAGGATCCATACTGCGGTTGGTCAACAGTAGAGTCATTTAATGCAGGCCTGTAGGAGCGGGATGTGCTGATGTGCATATGTATCCCACAGTATTTTCCACCGTCTCAAAGTTTCACAAGAAACTTGTGCTGAAAGCACTTCTACTTCTCTGAAAGTTTGTATCTGTTTCTGTAGAGGCAGAACTGAAGCAGCAAGGCCGGGGATGGCTGCTTTTTTGAATCCTTAGCTGTCTCTATAGCAACCACTGTAGGCAGTTGCTGTGGTAATCACTCCGTGTTCCTGCCCCTGGCGTCGTTAAGTGATTGAAGTCGTCCCATAGGTGCTCCGCTGAAAGGGTTAACTCCGCCGCTCCCCTTTCAGACGCGTTTGCCGGCGTGCTTATTTGCCCGTTTGATGTTTCCCGGTGACGGGGTTATCTGGCAGCCGGGTTTATCTTAAGGTGTTTGGAGTGAATGAGCATCCTGACACTAAAGCCAAAAGAATAGGTCAATGTGTCTGCTGGTTTTGTAGGAGCGCTACACAAACGAGTGGCGTCGCCATTCAGCGCAGTTCGGCGCCCATGGGTGAAAGGGTGTCAGATGCAGTTAGCAAAAGTGAGGGAATGGGCGCTGACACCAGTCAGAATGGCAGATGTCCACACGACTAGGCAGGGTGGCACATGAGGGCAGAGGCGAGGCCAAGATTGGCTTGTAGAGGATGTCGCCCGCAGACATGGCAGGAAGCAGACAGGGACATTTCTAACATGGGCAGGAGGACGAAGCCACCGAAGCTCCATCTCTGCAGAGCTCAGAGCCACATGATGAACTTAGGAACAATATGTGCGTTAACTTTGCTTCTGTCTGCTGAAGACGGTTTATCGATAGGGTGAGGATATTTTTTCGCCTGTTGAGTGTACATGTTTAATCTTACGCTAAGAATACGATGATTTAGGGTCACTGACGCAGTAAAGGTAAAACAGAAGCGAACATAAAAAACACGGGTCCTCTTAGGGATATCGCAATCAGAATCAGAGGTGTTTGTGGTCGCAGTGTTTATGGTCGCAGTGTTTATGGTCACAGTGTTTATGGTCGTAGTGGTTACGGTCATTATGGTTACGGTCATAGTGGTTACGGTCATTATGGTTACGGTCATAGTGGTAATGGCCGTAGTGGTAACGGTCTTAGTGGTTACCGTCGTAGTACTTACAGACGTAGAGGTTACAGTCGTAGAGGTAACGGTAGTATGCAGGAGTTTCAAGCCACCCATCAGGCCTCTTGCATCTAATTATGCACAAAAAACCTGAGCACCAAATTGATTCTGTGGCCTGAGGAGCATGAGGCAGAGAACGGCTACACTTGCATAAGCTCTGATCTGATGTACTGGCAGACCTTCTTCTTCTTCATCTGCCTTCCTCTCCACACTCTTCATCTCCTCTTTCTTCCCTTCTTGGAGATTACCTCGATTACTCTGGCAAGACTTCAAACGAAAATAAGGAAAGAGAATGCAAAGAATTACTGTTGCATGACTGAGAGTGTGGCTTTATAGTAGCTAGCGGGCAACCGCCATCTTGCAGAGTGGGACATACTTTGGTCAAATAAAAGACTCCCTTTTTTCCCTGGCTCATTTCTGGAGCACTGCATTAGCGTGTGAACCTACGACCTGGCAGGACTGACAACTATATGTGCCCAAACGGCAGTTTAGCCATGTGGCTCATGAATAAAGTATCCATTTAAGACCAACCATACAGCAAACTTGAATTCCCCTGATAAGTTCTTCAAAGGCCCAGCAGAAGACGAAGCTGGAGCAGATACAGTATTATGATTTTGCATTAAATATTGTTTTCCACCTTTAATTATAAATCTAAAAGTGAACTAAAGCCCCGTTTTCTTGGTGTTGTTTTTTTCTTCCAACAACGCTGCGTCCCTTTGCCTGCGTCTTTGCACCAACCACACACCAGCCCATCATCCGGAGCCATTGGCTCGTAAGACGTCTAATCTGCTAATACAGAATGAAGGAAAATCATCATCTCGCCAAGACTTAACACAAGCCTTCCTCTCTCCCTCGTGCCTTTGTTTGCATCTCTGATGGAAATAGCAACACATGGGCCATTGTGCTTGTCTTTAAGATGGCACACAGCTAATCCTGTGTGAAGCTGGAGGGATCTCTCCAGCTACTCTTGTCAGGGTTGATTTGTCAACAACAATCTTTTCATTTCCTCTGTAAGCTGACACCATCATGTCTGTGCGATAATGTGATAGAGGCGACGCCGGATTGAATCTGAGCGGGGCGCCTTCTCAAACCGGGCTGCCACTCTGACACCGTACAAGTGGAGTTGTGCACGGCGGCTTTTAAAAATCAAAGCTCAACAGTTTAGCAGACCGACCAAGACAAAACTTGTTGACCTAACTGTTTTTCTTTTGGGGCGGGGTGGGGGGGGGCTGGACACGGAGAGCAAAAAATACATTTAATCAGGCGATTGTTTGAAATAAGGGACGCAAGCATTGAAGGTAATTAAAGATTTCAGCCACGGCTGCTGAGTATGGAGCGAAAAGAGGCAAACAACAATTAAAAACCTCAATAGGAACACCCAGCTTAAAGCGAGCAATCATGTCCGAGTTGTTGGGCCTAAATGAGGATGTTGTTTTCTCTTCTCCGTTCTGTCAATCTCCGCCAGAAAAGCGATTTCCTCCTGAAGAGTGGCGGCCAGGGCTAAAAGCATGTTTTAATAAGCGCACTGACACATCCATCTTTGTTTGTGAGAGATAAGTCACAACCAGCGTGGAGAAAAGCATCCAGGGCTCCCTGGAAGGATGCCCATTACCGCGTATCAGTCCAATGTGCTTAGGCGCACAAAAACACATAAACGCGCACCTCCATGCACGCACGCACAAACAGAAGAGCTGTCACCCCAACTTAAATCCTATTTACCATCAAACCAATGGAATTTTTTTTCTTGGAGCCGAAGGTGGTTGGCATGTTCACTTTATGCCTCCTCGGAGATTAGTGGATTCAGCCCTGCTCTGTTCCCTCTGTGCCTTCTTTTAAGTCTTCTCTCTCATACTCCCCCTTCCTCTTCTTCTTCACATCATTGCGCCGCATTAAATGTGCTTTTATTTGTTTGTGTATTTGTTTGTTTGTTTGTTTTCCAGCAGAGGGGGGCAGCGGAGTCTCAGATACCTGGGCCCGGCGAGGGGCTGGCAGCCGCGTGTGTGATGGAGGAGCGTGACAGATATGTCCTCATTAGGTCTCCACAAACGCTGTGAAGAGAGGGATGCTGCACATGGGAGGAGAGGAGAGAAGAGAGGAGGTAGGAAAGAAGAGAGGTAAGCAGGCAAGGAGAGAGAAGAGAAAAGTTTGCGAGCTTTTGACACTCGGCGCCTTTTATCTGTGCAATATCTCAGGGTTTAGAGTTGTGTGTATTCTTAAAGATATTCATGCAGGAGCACGCACACACACACACACCCACACACACACACACCCACACACACACACACACACACACACACACACACACACACACACACACACACACACACACACACACACACACACACACACACACACACACACACACACACACACAGCGTGGTGGGGGCCGCAGAGTTCATTGGAGTGACTTTATGTCATTATTATACGCTATTAATTAAAGGGAAATAATAGAAGCCAGATGAACTTCTGTTCAGCCTAATTATCATGTCTTTGATTCCAAATTGTGCAGAAAAAGAGAGCGAGCGAGCAACTAGTAGAGAGAGAGAGAGGGAGAGAGAGAGAGAGAGAGAGAGAAGCGAGTGTTTGGGGAGGTTCAGACTGGGACTTGGGACTTAAAGAGTGAACTCAGCGAGATCCGGCTCTTCTGCTGCATCCCAATAAGGCACCCGTCACCCTTCCTTGAAATCAAAGCTTAATTTCTTAATCACGGAATAAAAGGAGACGCAAACACACCGAGGACGATGACGACGGAGACGGACTAAAGGGAGGAAGAGCGGGTGTGAGACAATAGAGGGAGGGAAGAAAGGGGTAACAGTAGGGGGTAAGGGGTAGAGGGAAGTGTTGCTCAGGGGAAAAGCAGCGAGAACAAACAAACAACAATCGTCTGTTTTATCTGCACCGCATCTCGTCCTCTGTGTGCATCCAGTGATCTCTGAACTCCGTGCTTCCACGCCAACTCCCCTGTTGCCTTGTTTACATGTTGTTGCCGCTGCAGCTTTTGCAGCGTGTTGATCATTAACGTCTTTATATATGCGTATATAGCATATTGAGTCACAAATCAACTTCCTCTTCTGTTGGTCTAATGATCTGAGAAACTTTTCTCTTTGTGGCAAAATCCCGTCACATGTTGATCCCATAGACTTTGCAACTTTTCGTTTTTATTTTCTGCAGTTTTAGGGGCCTCGCCATTAAAATCGCTGTAAAAAAAAAACCAGACGCATAGTTTCTTGTCAATGTGGTTTACGCGATGCACCGTTCTAACCTCTGCAGCTCGTAGGTGAGAGATAAGATTCATCGGGAGCGAGAGGCGACAGGAGGGACCGCGGCGGCGACCAGAAGTGGCGTTCTGCAGAGGTATTCAGCACCTAATGCAATGTGAATAAGTCAAATGGGGGAGGACCGTGGATGTGGTGGGAGAAAGAGTAAAAGTCGAAGCGATAGAGGAGAAGGGAGAGAGGAAGAGGGAAGGAGGAAGTGGTGGCACAGCTGAGGCTGACACTAATGAGGAGTCTTTGTGATGGGACCTGACAGAGGAGAAGAAAGCAGAGTCCCCCGACACCGATGCTCCACAACACTCCTCTGCTTAATTGGGAGAGCCAGAGCCCACAATGAGGGTGTGTGCGTCAAAAAGAGTGTGTATCTGTTTTAGGTGTGGGGGGGGGGTTGTAAGTGAATGTAAGACAAAGTTGACTTCTATATCCTCGCTTAATTAACCCTGCATGCAGTGTGTTGGTGGATAAACGTACGTAATGGCGCTAATGTAGATATTTAAAGCTCACTTTGGGCTCTTAGTGGATTTTTACTACATTTTCACCTCCGGACATGTAGTTGGGTATGTGACAAGTTTACATTTCACGTGCGTAAACGCGGTCCGGAAACTCAAAAACGAAGGTCGGCTATTCTTTTATGAATAAATCTCCATGCGGCGCTAACAGAAGACTTGTGGAACCTTTCTGCCGTTAGTTGATTTCATTTTTTCCTAAAAAACCTCATTTCTGCTTCACGTAGACTCGATTCAGTGAACTCACCGTCTCACCCACATCCCTGCATTCTTTCTGGTTTGGTGTGTTGGACGTCATTAACCACCAGATGAAACAGAAATGGTACCTCTGTATCTGTAAGGCAAAACTGGGTAAACCTCCAGCTGACCTCTGACCCCTCTCCCTATCAGCTATCTTTCTGTGGATTGTCATACATGTTGGTCCAGAATTCCACTCATGATTGATATCTGGCTTGCAGTATAAAAATGGAAAAAAACCCGATCTTGAAGTCTTTCATTTAAGGAGCATTAATGGTTTCCAGTTCAAACCTTCTTTCTTTAGTTGGACTATAATAAAAATGAAAGCAATAATTTTACAGTTTTAAGTAATTTCACCTGAAACCAGAGGTTTTCATATCACATGACAACATTCTTTAGCATTTAACTCATTCATTTAAGTTAAAAATACTAATACTTTAAGTTAACCTTCAACTTGTCCAGCGTGAACCAAATAAGCGGCATACACAGTAAAAAGAGAATTGTTGATGAACTCAATTAAACTTACTTCAAATGCTTAGACTTAATCAGTTTAAATAGTTACAACTTAAAATAATTAATTAGACTCAAAACTACTTAATTTAATGCAAGTTCAAATGATTTCTTTACATATTTTATTTCTTTGTTCCAATTGTTCTAATCCTTTGTTCCATAATGTGTCTAATCAATTGGTTGAGCATGTTTTTAATGGAAAAAAGAAAATCATATTTATTCTTGATGAAAGGTTTGTATTACATGGAAAGTAGTCTCAACCTTTGTTTTTTTTAAAAACTATTTGACCCATATTGGCTTTTTTTTTGGTTGAATCAAGTGACAATATTCTGTTTTTTAAGTCCTCACATGCTTTAATACGGCAGAAAAATCCCACTTATCCAATGGGACTTTCTCAATTGGTGGTTCCTGGATGGCGTTCCGCAGAGCTCCACCCTTAGCTGCTTACTTTTTGGAATATTTATGCTGCTACAGAGTCATATAACAAACAGATTCGGTAACATTTTTACAACCGGAAATAATGACTCAAAATGTGCCCAACCGAAAAATTTTAACAAATTTCAAAAAAAAAATTTCTTGGTTAGTTCGAAATAAACATTTTTTCCCCTTACGGCTGTAGAATGTCTGCCGTCTGCTCACTCTCTTTAAAAGTGTCTGGAATCCAGTGGAATCAGCCCAGCCTGCCGTTCTGGCTGCGTTCACTCTTGCGCTTACACACTGTAAAAAACACAAGAGCATCCGCTGCAGCGGCTGCACTTCCACGCTCGCATGGGTCCGTGGTTGTGTGTTCGCCGTCACAGCCATGCACTCCTGCACATGCATGTAGTGGAAAAACATGCGGACATAAGTGGGGGGACACTCAGTCGCTCCCTGCGGTGCCGTTTCCATCTTTGACTCTGAATCAATCATTTTTAATTTATCAGAGGGGATTTGTGTCATGCAGGCTGATGCCAACTCCAATAAGAGAAAAAACAACAACACAACAGCGGTGAAAAAGCCAGAGCAAATCCCTGCTCTGATGCGATTATAACACACAACCAAATCAGGGCTGACTTGAATAGACACAGAACACAAAATCATATTAAGGGAAATTCGATGTGCATGGCATTACACTGCTCTCAATCTCTCCTCTTTTCTCTTTCTGCTCTTCTCCGCCTCATTCTCTCTCTCTCTCTCTCTCAGACTTTTTTTTACCCCATTTCCCTGCTCCTCTTCCTCTCTCTCGCTCTCTCTCTGTCATCAGCACCATCGTCCCCTGATATCTTGGCGCTAGTGACCTGAAAAATGTGTTGCCACTGACTTGTACGGTCTCTTTCCTCCTTCATGAGCAGATTCTCTGCTGCCAGTGGCGATGATGCCATCCG
The DNA here is from genome assembly GCA_009660295.1 of Lophius piscatorius. Taxonomy (NCBI): domain Eukaryota; kingdom Metazoa; phylum Chordata; class Actinopteri; order Lophiiformes; family Lophiidae; genus Lophius; species Lophius piscatorius. Next base: position 96,316 of record VRLP01000913.1, read on the forward strand.
CGGGATCCCCGGGGACAAACGGGGTTTATTCCTGGAGTCACAGGTAGCGCTCTGACTGAGTAGCGACGCATGGAAGTCAAATACCATATCATTTTTAACAAAAATGAGGATTGATGGTAACAGATGGAGGGCGGTCTGCTCAACTCTGGTGACATGACCTCAAACAAAAATCTAAATCTGCCCAAATATATTTACTGAAATCTTTTGTTAAAAATAGGGACTTATTTTGGGAAAGGCATCTGGAAGAACTTGTTTTGAAAATATCTCCAATGTTAACATAAAGACACTTTTAATCCCCCTAAAAGATATTATGGAATCATCAAAGCAGCCTCTGCTGCAAATCCTTCATGTTAAGGTGATGAACTCAGAAACTATGGCGTGGATCATGTTTAAATGTCATTACCACGTAAACCTTAATGTGAGGAAGAACTGCATCATTTTTGATAAAGGTGGGTTACATATTTCGGGGTGCAAAATTTGAAAAGAAAAACACATAAAGTATTAATAATTAACTAAAAAAAATCTCCCAATATTCGAACATTCATTTTTTTCTTCCCCTTTCTAATGTATTTGATTTTTTTCTTAATAATATTTTATTGGTATGTTACCAACAGGACAATAAAGAATAATACTTTGGACATCAATAACAGATTCTTGTTCATACATTTGGCATACCAACATATTACACAAATCCTGCACTGATATATTAGTACAACTTCTCAATGTTCGAACATTCTACATAGTTTAGCAGGCCAGAATCACGTCACCATCACTCTGAGACATTCATTCATGTTTGACAGGAGTTTACACCCACATCCATCCAATTATCCAATCACAGCCTCAATATGTGTTGACAGAGTTACGGAGTGGTTAGTCTGGCTGACTTAAAAGCAGACACTGCGTCGCAACCGACTGACTGATCTGGTAAAAATGGGTTTATTTGTTTTCATACATTCCATATGTCATTGAACTGGCATCATTATTTTACTTTCTAACTTCCTGGTTTGTTGGTAAAACCCGGACTGGTTACTTTGTGTTGACTTTGCATTGAATCCACTGGATTGGACTGTTGTATTGTGGGGTTGTTGGGAAACACTGACACGAACTCACCGGACCGAGTCTGTGGAACTCACTTCCACTCACATTGCTGAGTTGTGTTTTATTTGCTTGTGTCGTGCTGAAATGCTTGTCGATCAATTTACATCTTTAATATTGTCTTCCAAAGAAAACACCTGAAAGACGATGAAGAATTCAAACTTGCTACAAAATTTTATTCACATTGCGAGGAAAATAAATGTTTTACATTTTACAGTAATTTTCTTGCTAATTACTTCCATACTGTCCACATATAATCCTTATCATTGAATTATATAATGCCCATTGATAGTGATATATCCCGTATATTACACCATAATATAAATATTACACTAAACAGGAAATATTACACCATAATATAAATATAACACTATACAGGAAATATACTAGAAATATTACAATATACTAAAATATTATACTATACTAAAAGAATATACTATAGTACAGTATCCAATATACTGGACATATTGCACTATAATAGAAATATAATAGAAATATTACACTAAACAATAATACAATAAACAATATAAAATAACAATAAATGCACTCTAAGGAATAAACAAGTAACAATATTCACGGAATTATATTAAGTAAGAAATCAAAATGACAAAGATTAAAATGTTATAGCATTACAGGCTCATTCGTATTAATCACTAGAGACGGATGCTGTATCGTTTTCACTAACACTGTGGTTATATAGCAAACACATTAAGGCATTCTTTCAGACACTGGTGAAATGTGGTGCCACTGAACGTTCGCCCACGATAAATGTTTGATGGAGATTACGAAATAGCTTTGCTGTGACCAGGTATCTTGTGGAAAAGAAAAGAACAACAATTTTATTCAGCAAGAGAGGTTAGTCAGGAAGAGACACTGTGAGGTACAGAGAAGTGTGTGTGAGTGTGTGTGTGAGTGTGTGTTTGAGGGTTGTTATGTCAGAGGCAGTCGAGCTGCTCTCATCTTGCCATTATCTCAAGCACCCTCACATTACCATAATAATGGCTTTTAAGCAAATGCAGCACTCTCCAAAGCGGCACAGGCAGAATCTGTTTTAACCAAATGTAAAACACTCATCGACGGGCGGAATCAGTGGGGCTGAACATTAACGTCACCACAGACTGACTGACGAGGGGCTGCACGGAAGGCATGTGAGTTTTAGCGGGGGTTCCATGCTGGGCGCGTCCGACTGATGTATTCCTGATTATGCAAGTAATGTACAAAGATGGTTTTGTTTGACACACGTGAACCCGCAGGTAGACATTCCTGCGCGGCGACACACATCGGCTGGTGGGGGCGTGCGAATAACTAGGCCAATGCCGTCGTCCCCGACAGCAAAAATATATCCCCGAAAAGCCCCCAATATACTGCGTTATAAAATCAAACCGCTTTACTGAACCCCTCAAATTAAACGTGACTGATTAATAATCTCAAACAGTCCATGTTGACTCAACCGTATTATTTCTATGAAGTCAAATAGTCTGCTCTAAGATCAGATCCCACAGTGACCCAATAATGGACATATGTGTGGGACAGTTGTGTCAGTTCAGATGACACAATTCAACATACGATTGGGAAGGAAAATTCAAAAACAGTGTTTTTTGCTAAATGTAGCCATAGTGAGTGAAATATGACAAACAAAAGTTTGAGCCCGTTAAGGCGGTTCATCTGAAGAAAATGGCCTGAATCGGTCCAATAGTTGGGAAGATATGTCCATCAAATAGGTGTTTTTGGTAAAATAGCTCCCCCTAGTGAGTAAGATATGAACTATTAGCTTAGAATTTGTCATAACATACATTTATAGATCCCCTCGAGTTGATTCGTGGACTAAATTAAACCAATTGTGAGAAATTACAGCAAAAGAAACAACTTTTGGAGATAAAGCTCCTCCTAGTGAAAGAAATAAACAACCAACCTTTCCCAAAATCAATCCAGTTCTTCCTCACACTAAGGTCTATTGGGTTATAACATTTGAAAATGAATCCATGAACTTACCTGCCAGGTAAGAGCGTGATAAAATAATAAAATAGTATTAGTATTATTAGAGATAGTATTTTAATGTTGTATGTGTGTAGAGGTGTTTTCTACCTGTTTGTGGGATTTAGAGTCGAGATCCAGGTCTGGCCAGTTCCTCTGCATGTGTTTCCCCCATCCAGATGGCCTCTCTGCAGGCTTAGGCCACGGAGCGGGGTGTTCTCCTGCCCTCCCACCCAGCCGTTGAAGAAGGTCGACTCAACCCGGCTGCCCTACGATGCTGCCTTCCAGAGTACCAGCTTTAAGCGCCAGAAAATTCTACGAGTGCTGGTCTGTGCCATCTTTGTCATGAGGCAGGTGTCTAAACAAAGATAAACCGTTAAAGGCAGCAAAAATACACTTCATATATTTATCTTTTCCTGTCTTTCCATATCACTCTGCTTATTCCATCTTGTCTCTATTTCTTTTCATTATATCTCTTGTGTAGCAGTTATTATGCAGTGTGTGTGTGTGTGTGTGTGTGTGTCTGTCCGAGAGAGAGAGAGAGGTGCCAGGAGGATGTGGAGACCCACAGATGGCCAGGGTGGTTCCCACTCAGTGAGATCTGGGTCAGTGCCCACTCCCAGATTAGTGAGGCTCACTCATGAAGCACCAACCACAGGCGCTTGGATCAGACCTGAACCCGACACAGAGGTTCTGTTTTGACACACGGCGACAAACTCATCCACGAGGTCATATAGTTTGAGATCAGGCGTGTCAGTTTTGGGTGCACTGGCCTTCACCGCGAGGGCAAAAGCGTCAGCCTACCCGACATGTGGATGTAAACATGAATATGAATTGCGGTACGTTTGTGGCGCTGAAGGCTCCTCGGACCCTTCTCAGTTTGTGGGGTCCGTCCATGACTGCTGAATTAGAAAAAAAACAACAACGTCCCTCGACGATTCCTTTGTGTCTCCTATGGCCTAAAAACTACAACGCAACAGCAAAACAAAAGCACGTCGCCAGCCAGCAGAGTGAAAACAACTAAGTAATCTATGCATGAGCGGTGCAGCCCAGAGGATCCTGAATTTAAAACAATACAAACACACATGGAGACCGAAGGTTTAAGAGCTGAGTAGAAAGTTGGTACGAGAATCTTCACAGCCCTCCTGTGCGCCGGGTCGTTCTGGGAGGAGAGGTTCTGCCTTTGGCTTCCTGGATCTGGAGTATAAGAATCTCTTTTAAAGAAACTTCAGAAGGTGAAAGTTTACTGGTGTTATTGTTGGAATCTGTTGAAGAATTCATGCGACTTAATGTCTGATTATTTCAAGTCCTTGCACAATTTAACAAAAAAGCCCTCGCTTGACTTTTGCTACACATTCCTGGTAGATGCTTCATGTGAATACTATATTTTAAAGGTGCAGTATGTAGAATACAGGAGTATCTCTTTGATTAAATGAAATATAATATTCATAATGGTTTTTTTTTGTGTACAATTAGATTTTTAATAATCTTTTTTTTTAGTGTTAGTTTTTGGAACACTTTCATAACTCCAGAGTGAGCGGGCTCTTCCAGAAAGATGATGAAGACACATTTCTCCTCTAAAAAACAATGAGGAAGAAGAAGATCAATACGCTGTTTCTGGGAAACTGTTTTGTGTTTTGAAAAATGGAGGATCAAAATGAACTTTGAAAGAGTTTGATATAGTTGGACGGTTAAAAGGGCGAGAAGTCACCTCTGCGCATGCCCTCTTTGTCATATTCTTATTCCGGGCGTATGTCTGAAAGCGTTTCCGATTAGGGAAGGTCATGTAAGCAGGCGACCGACATCGCAATTCGGAAAGGTTATATCAGAAAGAAAAAAATCTGTTGTTACATAGTGGGTGGTCACTAATCCACCGTTGCTTAGTGGGCATGACCGAACGTACAGAGGGGTAATGGTGTCGCAGTGTGTGGAGCAGCATCCTGTAGGTTCAGGCCACAGCCTGCCATCCAGGATTCTGTCAGCTTTCTTTACATGTCACACACACACACACACACGCACGCACTCAAACACACACACGCACGCACACACACGCACAGACATCCACACACACTCACACGCAGACATACACACACACCGACACACACACACACGCACGCACACAGACACACACACACACGCGCACAGACATACACACACACACCGAGACACACACACACAAAAACACACACACACACAAGCACGGATACACGCTCACAAAACCCCCACACACACACACACACACACACAAACATACCAATTCACATTCCAAAGCAGCCCAATGAATTAATTACATCCACAGCTTGTGTGTGTGTGTGTGTGTTGGCGTGTGTGTGTGTGTGTGTGTGTGTGTGTGTGGGGGGGGGGGGTGCTAATAGGAAGTGACAGGGGCTGCGGCGATGTACTCATCACTCCAGGCTTCCTGCTTTCCCCACCGCCTCTCCTGACACCCCCCCTTCCCCCCAATCACCCTGTTCAGCCTGACATTTCTATCTTCGTCGTGTGGTCACCTGTCATTCTTTGAGCCGCCTGTTAGCTCATCACTAGTTCTGACACTGAGTGTGTGCATGAAAACACACACACAAACACACACACACACACACGTGTACATCTGCTCTCACACACACATCACACTTAAATACACTGATTAGAAATACATATACAGTATGAAAGCGCCGCGCAGCTTTACGTACATGTGTGGAATGTTTATTCATTCATCAAAAATCAGTTTACTTTTCCACGTAATGGGACAAAATTCCCTCATTCATCGGCTTCAAGATGAAAAATAATATTGTGATAAGGATTATTAAAGCTCAGCGTGGAAACCATGAAGAGGATCATCTTAAGGGGTTAGTATGCATGAAGGTGTTGGGATCAATGGCTCTACTATACAGCCGAGTAAAATAAAGCCTCCACAGCAAATATGTGGCATCTCACCTCATTCATTATGTAACCAGAGTAACAGCCCTCCTTCCTCTCCTCCTTTCCCACTCTTCACAGCTCCATCTCTTCACCCTGACCTCCCCCCAGCCCTCACCTTCTGCTCACCACCTGTACGGGAACAGATTCTCTCCTCTCTCCGCATGACACTTCAATCTGCTCCATAGCATAGAGATGGAGCCAAGGTGGGTGTTCGGTATTCCTGTTATGTTTTTTTTTTCATATTTCATCCCTTCCTTTATCTCCGCACACGTGAAGGCTGGCGAATGACATGCCTCGCTGCCAGCGTGGGTCATATTCAAAAGGTTAAAGGTCTGACATTTGAACACAGTGCCGGCAGGGTTGATGTTCACAGACACGTGATGCACACGCACACGCACGGACACACATGTACAGGCATGCATGCACACACGTGTGCAGACACGCACACTGATGCACACACATGCATGCACACACGTGTGCAGACATGCACACACATGCCCACACATGCCCACACATGCCCACACATGCACACACATGCACGCACATGCCCACACATGCACACACATGCACGCACATGTACATGCAGGCATTTGGGCAGGTTTGTGGAGATGATGTGTTTAAGCATCCGTGCATGACTGTAGGTCTATGACCTTAAACAAATGGCCCTGCCTACTTGTGTTGCTTCATATTTGACATCAGAGCTTGACGAGTTTCATGGATTTTCTGTAGTGTCAACCTTCCCAACATCACTTCAGTATCAAACACTGACGACTGATTGTTACGTGTTTCTGTCTGTCTTATTTCATTTCTTTTAAAACTATATATCTTTTGAAGCTAGGCCTTTAGCTATTGACAGCAAGGGTTGTATCTACCAAAGCCCCCAATCCCTTGTGTTTTACAAGCAATCCCCCTGATTGAACTCCTTAAACTAAATTAGACCTACGAATAATCAAACAGTCCATATTGAGTCAACCTAACTACACCAAAAAGAAAAGGGAACACCACAATCCCACATCCCAGCTGATGCTATTGACTGGCCATTGAATAGCATCAATGCCTTCGTCATCTAGGAACCGCTGACACACTCCAGCTACATGAGGCCTGGCATTGTCATGTCACCAGAAGGAACCCAGTCCCCACTGCACCAGCATACGGTCTGACAATGGCTCTGAGGATCTCATACCGGTACTTAACAGGAGTCATGGGACCCCTGGCTACTACGTGGAGTTCTGTGCGGCCCTCCAAGGATATGCCTCCCCAGATCATCACTGACCCACCGCCAAACCGGTCATGTTGGGGGATGCTGCAGGCAGCAGAACGTTCTCCACAGCGTCTCCAGATTCTCTCAAGTCTGTCACATGTGCTCAGTGTGAACCTGCTCTCATCTCTGTAGAGAACATGGCGCCAATGGCGAATCTTCCAATTCTGGTCTTCTCTACTAATGCCAATTTGGCTGCACGGTGCCGGGCTGCGTGAGGTCCGGCCCTCTTGCCATCCTCATGGAGTTTGTTCCTGACAGTTTGGACAGAAACATGCACACGAGTGGCCGGAGGTCATTTTGTAGGACTCTGGCAGGACTCCTCCTGTTTTCCTTGCATAGAGGAGTAGATAAATGTCCTGCAGCTGGGTTGTTGCCCTCCTATGGGCCCCTCCACCTCTCTTGGTGTACCGGCCTGTCTCCTGGTATCTCCTACCCGCTCTTGACACTGTGCTGGGAGACACAGCAAACCTTCTGGCCAGTGCCATCCTGTAGGAGATGCACTACCTGAGCAACTTCTCCGGGCTGCAGATACCGCCTTATGCTACCACTAGTGGCGAGGGCACCAGAAAAATGCAACATTAGGCAAGAAACAGCAGAACGGACGAGGAGAAGGAAATGGTCTGTGGCCACCACCTGCAAAACCATTCCTTAATAGGCATCTCGCCAATTGCCTCTCTTTTCCACCTGTTGTCTGTCCCATTTGCACAACAGCAGGTGAAATTGATTCCCAATCATTACTGCTCCCTGACTGAACAGGTTGAAATCCCGGAGGTGTGATTGACTTGTAGTTACACTGTGATGATTATGTGTTCCCTTTATTGTTTTGAGTAGTATTTCTATGATGTCAGCAATATTCTCCCTCAATCAGATCCCACAGTGACTCAATAATGACGATAAATAACTAGTATTTCTGAGCCCAGTAATAAAACAAGACGGATTGCATTCTGCCAATACATGTGAGCTAAATTTTAGACACAACTGGACTTATTGTCGGGACGATATGGATAAAAAAAACGTTTTCCACAAAAATCTGCAACTAATGAGTGAAACATGAACTATTATAGTGAAACAATATATATATATATTAGTTTTGTTTCGTTTTGTTATCTTCCGCTTATCCGGGTCCGGGTCCGGGTCGCGGGGGCAGCAGTTTCAGCAGGGAAGTCCAGACTTTCCTCTCCCCGGCCACATCCACCAACTCCTCTACATTTATTTCATGCGACCCCTTGACATGACAGCCTTTAGTGAATTTAACAAAACATTATTTTCAGTGTAGAAAACCTGAAAATAAGACAGAAAACACGAATCGGTGGCACAAGAACTTGCACTTTGGATGAAAAAGGTGAATACTTGCTGAAAAGTGCAGGAGATGAGGAGAAACCTTCTTCAAGCTCATTTCTACGAACCCACGCGGGTTATAGAAAAAAAGGTGGCAGCAGAGGGCTGATGCCTCCGTCTCATCGCTTAAGATACAACTGGTGACGATTCCATTAATCCTGTCAGTCCTCTTTCTCCACCCCCCTTCATTCTAATTCCTTTTATAGATGAAAGGCTTCCACTTTTTCTGTCAATGGCCTGCAGACATCTGAATTAAACATTGATTTTATCGGAAGCTTAGCCACTGCGTCCGTGACGACTAGCTGCCTCCTCAACATGTAACTTGTCATCGCTGAGGAACGACCCGACGCCAAAGAGAGGAGTGATGAAGGAGAGGAGGGACGGAGAAGAGAGTTGGAGCGGAACAGAGCAGCGGGAGGTTCAAGAGGACCACATTAAAACTGAAAGAAGGGAGACAGATGGGGACACAGTGAGTCGAGGAGGGATACAAGCAGAACACAGGGGGGTGAGAAGAAAATATAAGGGATTCGCTGAGCGACAATTAAGAGAGGGAAGGAAGAAAAACTTGGTGCATGAGGCGGGGCTCACACAGGTTTACTAGAAGGGCAGGGTTTGAGTGTGATGTTGAAACATGTCCCATCATGGTCCCACACCTCTCATCTCTGGAGAACTCCACCCATGTACCGTACATCCTCCCTGCCTCCCACCTTCCTTCACTCCCACCATCGACGGAGAGTCATCACTGGGCAAGAACAAGACAGGCCAACATTCTTCTTTTTCGGAAAAGTGACGAAGAAAAGTATCGTAGTCCAGCACAAATGATTAATAATGATCTAAGAGGGAATAATAGAGTTTTTCTTTGACATGCAGATAAAACGACCAACTGCTTTGCTTCTGCAACATCTGCCAGACAACATGTTGACCCGTAACTTGGAAGGCAATCCCACCCACCAGCCAAAACTCTCCCATGTTTCTCTCTCCTCTTCCTCCACTGGTGGTTTGTTGTTGGGCACCCTGAGGAGGCAGGGAGATGAAAGGGAGCTGGTCTCAGGGGACCACCAGCGCTGAACGAGGGAGGACCTGCGCTCGCATTCCTGCGGCAGTGCACCATCTCTGGGATGAAGAAGCATGAAGTGAGACGGTTGAAATCTGGGTCCTGTTGGGCACAATCTCCCTGTTCATAAACACACACACACACACACACACACACACACACACGCACACACGCACACACACAGCCACACACACACACACACACACGCACACACACACGGCCACACACACTCACACATACATACACACACACACACAGCCACACAGACATACAAAAACACACCCGCAAACACAGCCACAGACACACACATATAGACACATACACACACACACACACACACACACGCAAACACACAAACACATTTACATACACACACACACACACAGCCACACACACATACACATACATACACACACACACACACACACACACACACACACACAGCCACACACACTCCCATATACATACACACACACACACACAAACAGCCACACACACATACAAAAACACACCCGCAAACACAGCCACAGACACACACATATAGACATATACACACACACACACACACACACACATACACACACACACACACACACTGAGAGGATACAGTCCCAAGTCAGTGTTACCAATAAAACTTCCTTCCTCTGCAGTAGTCACGTTCAGGGCGTGGTGGGAAAGTGAAAATGGAATTTTACAAAGATAACAGCAACAGTGCGTTAAAGAAACAGAATAAAGTAATAGGTTAGTTTTCCAGTCATGGAATTTCCCTTCTCTTCCTCTATCACTCTTCGGTCCCTTTCTGAGGTGTTCTGGCAGCTAATGGCGGAATTCCCTCTCACCCATGGCCCCAGGCTGGCAAAAACCTGGCTCCCAGAATGCACTACTGCCCTAGGAATGCCTCCCCATGCGGGTACATCTCTCTCTCTCTCTCTCTTTCGGTGTCTCTTTTTCTCTCCCTTGCTCTCTTTTTTCTTGCTGCAGTAGGTATGAATAATTAAACCTGCGTTTCCTCTCTTCTCATGTCATGTCTCTGTCTGCCAACCCTCCCTCCCGCCCTCCGCGCTCTGTCTCTCACTCAGGCTGAAGTGTTGTAACAGAAGTGAGTCATTTAGACGAGAGAAAAGGCTGCAGATCAAGGAGAGTTGAGTTCAGTTTGGAACTTGGCATGTTACATAAGCTGTCACTATGTGTTACTGGGGGAGATGGGGATGCAGGAGGGAGAGGTATTGAAAGAGAGCGAGAAAGGAAAGGTGAGGCTGTGATAATGGTGAACAAAAAGAGCGAGTAAGAGACGGATGGGTGAAGGATCATGGGTGAGTTTCTGGCATGTAGGAGGATGACCAAACAGAGGAGATCAGGTTGTATTTTCTCCTTCATGGAAGAAACAGTACAATCTGTAAAAACTCCTCTCGAACCAAAAGGATCCCAGAGTTGTTGCTGTTCAGGGATCCGACAGGTAACCACGGTGACGCAGGTGTCACAAATGCTATGAGAAGTTCTTCAGAAAGAGTTATCCTACATTTCTTATTATTTTAATGCACACTTCCAGCATTTGTATTAAAAACATCACAAGCAATTACAGGAAGTGTAAAGCCAACTGAGCGGCATGGAGCAACACACTTTCAAAATAAAACAGGAAACACGCTTAGAAAAAACTCATCCGGATTCCTCCACTAAGGGTTAGGGTTAGGTTATTTCAGTTTTTGACATCCTCTAAATCTACCGACAACTCCAGCGACCTCTCTGAATATCTCAAATACTCTGTAGCCAGTCATCCCCGGTGCCTTTTACTTCAGTGTCTCTGTTCAGCCCACTGAGCCCCCAGCTGCACCCCCAAGGAAACATCAAAGGAATCAAAGGAAATCTTGAAACTGATCCTCCATTTCCACTCCCAAAGAAACATCAAAGGAATCATAGGGGATCTTGAAACTGATCCTCCATTTCCTCTGTCAAATAAACATCAAAGGAATCAAAGGAAATCTTGAAACCGATCCTCCATTTCCACTCCCAAAGAACATCAAAGGAATCAAAGGATATGCCAAAACCTACCCCTGGCTAAAGTTTCGAGGAACACCATCCAGTAGTTTTCCCATAATGTTGCTCACAAACAAACCGACAAACAAACATACACACATACAAACAAACAGATAAACGCAGAGGCGTAAAACGTAACCTATGAATCATATGAGGTCAAGACCAGTCGGAGATATTAGGAGGAATGTCTCCAGATGGGAACAAGGACCAAGAACAAAGTTTTAAGTTTAATGTCAAACTGCAACATTTTCTCATGACATGGAGGTTTTTATATGTTCTTTCAGTTCACAGCGGACAAACTGAAAATAAGATGTACGTTATAAAGATACATCAAAAGTCTTCCTCCTGTCTTTTCCTCTGCGTCCATCAGCCTCCTCGCCGGTTTCCATCTGTCTTCCCTCAGGTTCTGCATTACCATAATGGCTTCTTGTGATCATGATGTACAAAGCAGTATTGAAATGCAACATGCCACGGCGCACATTATCAGAGGCGAACGCATTAGATATCATTTATGTGATTATACGGCCGTACAGTCTTTACGTGTTAAACTGTTCTGTGGGAAACGGGTAATGGTAAACTACAGTACGCTCTGCACAGCGGAGGTATTCTGCTGCTCGCGTGCGGAGGGGAGTGAAGGTTAACCGGAGAGATGAAAATAGGGAATGGAAATGCCGTCTTGTTACTCTTTTTTGCATTTACTGCGGCAGGGTCGTGGCGTGAGAAGCTCCTGAACGGACTGATCTGTGCGTCGTGTCTGAAACAGTGTAGAAAAATCTCCATACAAACTACAATAAAAACTGACAAACAGTTAAAAGGTTGTAAAAATTCAGAAGATTATATAACAGAAGCCCATAATTACTTGAACTCATGAAAGAAAAAGTAATTTTTTTTTGGCCTGAATATGTGGAAAACCCACATTTTACAGAGAAAATAAAAGGTTTACAGTTGATCGTTTTTTGTTTTTTTTAAAGATGGAAGCATTAAGAATTTACTTTCATTATTTTCTTATTGATTTGGGATGAATGGAATGTCTTCATGATGAGAACCAAAGCTCTCAGTGTCTTCAAATATTGACCATCTCCTTCCATCATTTCTAGTCCTACAGTATCACAATGAGAGGCTGACAGCTGAGCTCAGGTACTCTGACAGTAAAGTCATGTGACCACATGCTGCTAAGATGACAACGACCTTTAACCTTATTAAATCCTGTCTGAGGAACAACTAAAAGAGAAGAGCCAGAGGTTCTGAGGAACAGCTACAAGGGAAGAACCAGATGATTCTCAACAAACCAGAAGTTTTAAGGTGATTGTTTCGTTCTCTGCTCGACCAGACAGGAGATCATCACAATCGTGAATAAAACCCAAAGTACACAAACATGTATTGATATTTGGATTAGCCGTGGTAGCTTCCCTTAACTTCCGGGTCATGCGGTCATGTGACTCACGCCATGATTGGCTTGTAGCGTCTGCTTTGTTGTTTTAAATGGGCTTTGGAGATTTAAATCTGAAGGGTTTGTTACTGTTGTCAAGCTGATGAAGATGTTTTTATGTATTTATGTACGTGTTTTCTTAAGTTGCAGTGCTTACGCCGCTGTTGGCCACCGTACTATAGAACTCTGAAACAAGCTTCTAAAAGTCAGAGCGAGCCTTTCAGCAAGAAATATAACTATTTACCAAAAGTGCTGGATCTCATTTCCAGACCTTTAATTGCTCTCAAAGATGGATGGAGATTCTTTGACAACCTTGAGTCTTTCAAATATCGTCTTCAGTGTTAAAGGTGCAATCTGTAAAATTTGTGTCTCTCTTTAGAATAAATGGAATTTAATATTCATTACAAAATTTTATCAGCGTGAACTCTGCCCTCCATATCTCCAGGGGGGGGGGTTCTCTTCCACAGAGGCCTCCATGATGTCGTGCTGCCCTGTTTGTACAGTTTCCAGAATGAACGGATCAGAATCTGGCTCCAGAGAGAGCTTTTCGAGAATTTTGAGGATCTAAATTTTGGCAAATGGATGATCAAACATATTATATACCTCAATTAAAAGCGAAAGGAAGGGAGCGGAAAATGAAAACCGTTGAGAGGTAGAGTATTGGCCTTACCGGGGCCGTGGATTGAGAACACCCTGGCCTGACTGCGCCTTGCCCCCCCGTGTTTACCTTCCAAGGGTTTCATGAATCGGATCTTCATCATCTGCACTCCTGATGGTGAGGATTGGCATTCCGTTGCTTTTTTTTTGTGCTAAATGAATAATGTGATTCTCCATTTCTCAAAATTTGGGTTTGAGAGACTGAGACTGTAAACGCTGCCAAAATGTGGAACAAACAGCATTAATGATCTTATCTATCTGAAGGACCCTCGTCACCTGACAACACCTTGATGTGGACACGGACGTCTTTTTGACACTTGAGGTCCACCAAAGATTATCTGATTCAAGATATGCGTCAGTGTTGAACCTCGTTACAGAGATGCCACTAAATGTTTCACACACTGTCCCCTTAAGATTAGGTCAAAGGGCAAAGGTCTAAGGTCTAGTGAATGTGAGATATATTGTTTTTGTAAAAGCAACTTAGATCACGAGCATTTATTCAAAAGTTTACGTATTTATTAATGATATCAGATCATTTTTCGACAAATAGCTACATTTCAATGATGCTGGTGTTCCAAGGCTGTATTTTATGTCTTCGGCATTGTTCCAGATTTTTGTGTCGCACTGTTTTCACCTTCAAGCTCTCAAAGGAAAATATAGCTTTTCTTCAGAGCGGCTCTCTTCAATGTTGCTAATTTTGAACGCATGTAGCGAAAGCATGACAATAAAAAGTTCATGACCGCTGTCTTTTGATCTAGCGGAGATCTTTTACTTGACTTGACTCCTGATTTGAGTTGACCTGAGCAGATTTGTCTCGCTTATCTTACAGCAGGACCTGGACTTGAACTGCTTCATTCTCGTAACGGTAACTTGGGACTTGATTGAAATGTGAAGGTTGAGATTTGTTTGTGACCTGAACACATGCGACCTCATCCTACCTCTGGCATTTAGCTGAGTGCACTCTCACAGAGCGGGAAAAGGACTGCAGATAAATACAATCAGTTTAAAAGCTCAATTAGAATCAAAGTGCTCCATGTAAACACCCCATTCAGAATAAAAAAAAAAGATTAAAACTTCAATACCTTTTCAAAGAACATTTGCGGTACCTAAATGGTGGAACGGATTATTCATTGGTCGATTCTGTCTGCCCGAGTCCAACGCTGGGATATATGTGCATGATACCGACCACCGTGCAGAACTGGACCACAGCAGAGAGTTTGGTTTTGATACAAATTCTCAAAGAATTTAAGAATATGCTCGGAAAGTAAGAAATGAATCTCCAAGAAAAACAGTCAGGAGTCGTGACAGACCATTGTAGAGGTAAACAAATTAAAAACATCTTTTGAAAACTTTGAAGACGCTGAATATAAGGTTAAAGCCCACAATAACAAAAGTGGATCAGAACCACGGACTCCTCTATATATGAAGCAGTGAATGAAGCCACTGACTGAAGACCACTGGTGAAGGTCCCTGACCATGGGTGGGTTTTGGTTTTCAAGTTAAGGTAAGGATTTTCTGGTTTTAGTGTTACGTCATCAAATTAGGACGATGTTGATGTTAAGGCGTTTCTGTTCATTTTACCACACAGCGCGACCTCACTAGCTAACCTAATGCTAGCCAACGTTGGCAAAACTAAAACCACTGAGTTACCGGTAAGACTTTCTAGTGCTAACCTTTTCCCTTCAATTACTTCCAGTAGGAGTAAACTTGATTTATTATCAAGCTGTTGTTCAAAATCAACAGCGTCATTATAACAACATTAGAAAAGAACACCTGGAAACGCAAAAAGAAAAAAGAAAAAATGAAAGCCCCAAAATCGCACATTTAATAAAAAATGCCTGACTTCCTGTTAGTTTTACGCCATTGCACCAAGAAAATGTTTGGTAGGTCCTGATATGATGAATACGTGTAACAGGTTTCATACATCAAGGTTAAAAATGAATCCAATGCGAAGGTGTTCGGAAACCACTCCACCACATAATGTGAACAAATCGCGCATATCGCATAGCTTTTCAGTAAAGCCGCCAAAAAGGCAATTTATTTTAATGAATAGTAATAATAACAACAATTACCACTTTCATTTCAATATAGTCTGAACATTAAACTAAAAACGACCCCATTTCTGATAAAACACCTTATACTGTATATTTATCCCTTTTGCGGATGACACACAGCTGTTCTGATTAAATGCGTTGCACTTAAACACGAGATCCTAATAAAGAAAAAGCTTCCATGTGAACCCAGCTTCTTATCTGAACTCACACTTATCACTCCTCAGGACTCAACGCCCAACAACAATTGTTTTATTTCAATTTCTATTACCAAATCTCTTTGAAATCAATGTGTTTCTCTTGCTCGCTGCTAACATCCTCGTCATCCTCTTTCTAAGAAAACATCTCTCCTGCCATATGTTTGTATGTAGAGAGTTTTGACATGTGCATTCCGGTGGATGAGAGGGAGTCGTCTGTCTCCTAAACCACAGCGGGGTCTTGAGATGAGTCTCTCCGTTTGTCATGGGGACACTCCCTGCCTTCTTCATAAATATAGCAAACCTTAAAGTGCAGAAAAATGTTCCTCTCTGAAGAAAATGAAGGGAAAATAAGCCTGTGTATGAATATTTCAGCGTTTATATAAGCTGAGAGACATTGAGGGCGTGCCAGCGCATCATTGTAGGG
This sequence comes from Lophius piscatorius, assembly GCA_009660295.1. Classification (NCBI taxonomy): domain Eukaryota; kingdom Metazoa; phylum Chordata; class Actinopteri; order Lophiiformes; family Lophiidae; genus Lophius; species Lophius piscatorius. The sequence goes on from VRLP01000913.1 coordinate 112,752, forward strand.
AAGGTTTTTATTTTGTTGTAATGCACAGTTTTGATAAGGAAAAGTTTCGAACAGAGAGAGAGCTCAAAGTTCACAAGAGTCACAGAGAAGGTGTACTTTCAGTTAAATAAAGGCGAAGAGAGTGGCGTAGGAAGAAACGGAGAGTGTATCCGAGGGCTTGGCTTCAGGGCATCACAATTTGAGTGCCACTGCGAGACGATGGAGAAGAAGAGCATCCTGTCACCTATCAATCTCTCTCCTCTTCAGATTGCATTTTTTCCCCTCACCTGTTTACACAAATTGTTTTTCCGTCAACCACTCTGCTTCTCAAAGAGTGCGTCGCCGGCTGTGAATGCGCGTTATGGTGCTGGAAACTCAGGAGAGAGGCCGACGAGTCCTCTGAACTCCAAACCTCTCCTCTTGTCTGGAGGCTGTCAGAGATATCGCTGTCACTCTTCATTTACGGTAGAATAACTGTACAGCTTATGCCTGTAATGGTTCAATAAAACGTGTGTTTACTACTGCGCACTCCCTTTTTTTTTTTTAAGTGCTTCTGCCACCATTTCTCCTCACATCTGAAAGTATTTATTATATCCCAGCAGAGCAGATGATGGAAGCAGCAGCTCTCTGTGATTCACACTAACCTCAGACACAGTTGCACAATCACATTTCCGAGCCTGAACTGAGAATTAATTTCAACCCACTCAACCCACTCAATCATTTCCACAATCACCAAAGACTCCGGAAAGTTCACCAGTCAATCAGTCGCAGGGCCATTAGATAGACAAATGCTCTCTCAGTCATTTGGATGTTTGGATTCTTACCGAATGGTGTCTTCTGAGCGCGGGAGGGAAATAGAGTTAGATAGAAACCCGTGAAAACTCATGCTGAGGGTCCAGAACTAGTTTTTCACCTTGGTTTGTCTGTTTGTTCCTAAGATTAAGGACAAAAGAGTTAGATTTTGGCTTATCCTACCGATGTTTGAGTTTTGATGACGCAACTTCATGACCTCAAAAAATGACATCATAATAACGTCATCTTAACCATCTTAACTTTTTGAGGTATTTCTTTTGTCTTTCATCATATTCCAGAGTTGTTTGAATTTCACGGACGTTATGTCACGATGTGACGTCATAATAACTTTTTCGTAACGTTTGCAAGATAGGGCAATTTGTAGTTTTTGGCAATAACTAAAAAATTAATGGAGGAATACGCATGGAATTTTACACAGAACAAACGCAAACGCCAGACGAGACAAAATTTTGGTGACGTTATGTCATGTCATGTCTTTACTGATGTCATAAGAACGTTTTTTTTTAAACCATTTGGAGATAGGGCACTTTTGGATTTTTTTTTGTTGTTGCCATAACTCTGTATAAAATATTACCAAGAGATAATTTTTATCATATTCCAGAGGCTATACAATTTTAACAAAGTTACGACATGATGTCAAGATGTGATGTCATAATAATCTTTTCTTAACCTATGCCACAAAGGGCATTTTGGGTAGTTTTTGGCAATAAGTTAAATAATTAGTAGTACTTTTACCCAGAAGTAGTATCTGGCGAATGCTAGACTGGACTAAATTTTGGTGATGTTATGTCATGACATTGTGGCTGATGTCATAAGGAAAACAATTTTAAACCACAAAAAAAAGGCCAAATTATGTTTAATACCTCAGTTTGGTGTTCTAGATTTTTCCTTTCAAGAGTCAAATTCTGACTGTGTTCCAGTATTTCATGTACCAAAATTCTAACATCAGGATTGTGAATATTTGTGTATCGCTTATGGTAACAACATTTAAAGCCTAATAATGTATCCCGATTACTTTTACTCTTTATTCATGTCCTTTCAGCCTTGCAGCCATCTAAGCTCGGCCTCGCCGCCTGATCTAGAAGTTAAAAATGCTCAAGAAACTAAAGACTTTCAAGACGTCCCAACCGTCAGCAGTTTTTATTTTGGTACTTCCGCCGCACTCGGTGTACATTTGCATTTTACCAAAATATTCAGTTTTATTCTAAACATTTAGGTTAAACATTTACCTGTAGATTTAAAAATTTAGACATAACATTTATATTTTCTTTTTATGCTTAATATTTATTTCACACATATTTCCTAGGAAGATAAATGTGACTAAGTTCATAAATATTGCTGTAAATGTGATTAAAAACGTGAATTAAAAAATTTGACACTGCTTTTTGAACATTGTTTGGAGCTAAATGTGGCAAAAAGGTTCCTGTTAAAAATCATGCTATGATTTGGGGTAGGGGGCATTTAGCATAAAACCTGTGCCGGTTCAACAAAGTGGATGGAATTCTTCAAAGGAAGTAGAAAACTCTGCTGTGGTGACCTTAAATCAGGAGCAGCCAATATGAGGAGAAGAAGAATCTATGCAGTAGGAAGATGCACATAGATTTCAAACTTGTGCATGATCAGAGAAACCGGAGGACTATGATGTTCCTGAAGGTGCTGCTGATATTCTGTGAGTTGGGGTGGTGATTTTGTTTTGGGCTTGGAGCCGAGGGGGAGCCGAACACAATCCTGTATTACAGCTGAAATGTGAACTAAGAAATGGTTTTGACAACTAATTATGCAAGAAGTACGATTTACAGTAAGAGAGCCCTGGTTCATATTTGATAAGCACTGCCTCGTTTCACGCTTTGATCTGAGTTTGATGAAACACTCCTACCTCCATCTGGGAGGAAGAGCTGCCTCCACCCTGCCTCCACTACTAGACTTATGCACAATCGGTGTGATGAAACAGGAGGTTGAAAAAAGATGGTTACTTTAGATCGTCACGGATAAAAAGTCCTACTATAAACTTAAATGTAAATGTATGAGTCCATTCTATCAATGAGGGGCCGGCTCTTATGTTGAGGTCTGTTCCTCTTCAAATACAGTTTTCCTTCTATCAGATATAAACAGAATGTTCATCCTTACGGTTTACGGCCGTTCCAGCCTGAATATGCCAAAACAGGTCAGATCTTCAAAATCAAGCAGGCTGAGCCTGGTTAGTACTTAGATGACGGATGTCCACTCTGCCTCCTCGGCTACAGCCGCCTCATGGCAGACATTTTGACTTGAAAAAGCATGAGTCTGCATACTGGTGGTGGTGGCTGAGGACTCTGCTAAGACTGAAGAGCGATGAGGCTGTTGGATCTGGGAGGTGAGGGAGCGCTGGCAGCTTGGAAGTACGACTATACATGAATGGATAGAATCATATTTGTAAAGACAGCAGCTGATGACGAGGGACCGATGATGATGGCGTCACTTATTTGGATGGATGTGGCTGGGCAATGTGGAACAGCTAACATCAACTGATGCCTCAGACCGTGAAGTGGGTAATTGAGACTGAGCATGGGTTACAGGTCAGAATAATAACGTGAAATGAGAAGTTACCGTGGCCCGGGTGTGCAAGGGGATAGTCCTCCTGACTGAGCGTTTGTTAGATCTTCACGTTTCTGATTTAGAGGCGGTTTTACTGCCGAAATAAATCTGTCACTGCTGGGGTTTTTTTTTTAAAGATTCCAGCTGAAATACCATCACCACGTAACCCCTCCTCTGCCTCCTCTGGTTGCCGAGGAGCTGCTGGTGTCTGCCATCTCCAGTTTGTCAAACTGACGGCGACAGATGGAGGAATACCCTCCTCGTTGCCCACTCCTGCTTCAGTTTTCATCCCCAGGAGAACTCACAGCTCCCACAGCACAGAGGTGTTTTCAAATTAAATACTGTCTAATGAACTGGAAACCCTGCCCCCACTATGTTTGGTGTGTGCGTGTGTGTGTGTGTGTGTGTTTGTTTGTGTGTGTCTTGTTGGGGAAGGGCTGGTTGAGAAAATGAAAGAAAAAACTGCGAAAGATTAAAAGAGAGAGGTATTTCCACTGCAATCCGGTGATTGCACCGCCTGTGTGCGGCATCATGAAGCGTGTGTTTGTTAATTGTATATCTCTGCAGCTCTAATTGCTTTGATTCCCTGTAATTAATCAGTAATTGTAGTGAGGAGCGGCGCACAGCTTCTCTCTGAATGCAAAAGAACTTTTCACTATGGAGAACATAAATATAGATGAGACGAAGGGACGGATGGAGATGGCGTGATAACAGAGACGGAAGGACTGAAAGAAAGAGAAAGAAAGAAAGACTGGTGTATTTATTATTCTTGGAGAGGCCCGCGCCGAGGAGTGTAAGCCAGAATATCCTTTCTTATTAATGTATTCTCATGCAAATGAAAATGAGAGATTATCGGTGAAAGTGGAGCAGTCCCCCGGGACCTACAGACCAGCGCTGGAAAAAAAAATGCAGAGGAACTCAAAGGTTTGTCCGAAAATGTTCAGGAAGCTTCTGTTTTCCTGTGTTTCTGTTGAATGGTTTCCAAATGTTTTGAAGGAGTCCGTGTTCTGATGCGCAGGAAAGGTGTGGCGTCTGGGACCAGGGTCACCCCGATCCTATCGGTCCATCTAGAAAAAGGAGTGAAATTCCATCCCCTAGCCAAACTGTTACAAGGCTACCCCCCCCTCTCTGTCCCACCCCTCATTAGTTCCAAATTAAGACAGTAGCCCACCCGACCGCACACCTCCTTATTGTATGGTTGCACATAAATGTATTTTTTCTGGTCAGACTTTTTATTCTTACAAAGGTTTAAGCTGAGGCTAAAAGACTCTGAACTTTGTGAATGTGTGTGTGCGTGTGCTTGTGTGTGTGTGTGTGTGTGTTGTATAATGATCGCTCCTCTGTTCCCTTCCCAAACCTCAGATGAAAGCAGTCCTTTTTCATTCTCGATCGTCTGCAGTGACCTGCTGCGCCCCTCCCTCCTCCTCTGCCTTATATCTTCCCCTTTACACCCCCCCCACACACACACACCCTCACCCCCCTCATAAATGGCTACAGCTCCCTCATAACAAACTGGATTCTCATAGATCTCCATCAATTTGTGTCACACCAGGGACTCCCTGAACAAAGATGCCTTTGCCATATCACCCACAACCTTCTATGCATTATTAAGGGTTGAAAAACAGCCTGCAAAGATTCTGCCACAGCCCCGGCGACAGAGCTAAAACAAAGAGGAGAAGAAACAGGAAGACAAAGTCAGAGAGCGGCCGATGAAAGGCTGATATTTTCAATGCCGATGTGGCCATGCATTCTTCAGGATGTTCTCGATTTGGCTATTAAGGCGAAAGCTTCCTCTGCCGCTCTCTCGACTGTTATTCCTTCATTAGAGAGATTTCCCAAGATGCATCTCATCTCACACACATGTGCATGGCGCGGCTCACGTCGATCTCTAAATGGCGTTACGATGCTTTAAAGTGCAGCGTGTCACCTCGGAGAAGGGATATTTAAGCCGTCTCATTTTCACGTCCTGAGAGCCCTCAAACGGCGCGCCTGCTCGGTAGAGTTCACACCTACAGCAGCCGAGGCTGAGACGGATCGTGTGTCCAGAGACGGTGTTTGAGGGGAAAACGCAAGACATGCATCCTGGGAAAACAGTCAGCCTTTAATCTTAATTTATGACATGATCAGTGGGAAATCAATCACAACTCAGGAACAGTCAGGCTCTAATTTGGGAAGTAATTAAGGAATCAACATCTAAAATGGGCCAAAAAAAAGTCGGAGATATCGCGGAATCCTCATCGCCACCACCACATATAGCCTTTGTGTTCACGCGATAACTCAAAAAATATTTCATGGATCATTTGGAAATTTTAGAATTTCATAAACTTTGGTACAAGGAAGAAATGGAATGATTTCGGGAAAGGTACGTTGATTATATGTGACACTAGGGGGAGCTTTATCTCCAAACATTTTTGGGCCATAACTTCCCAACCGTTGGTCTGATTTAGTCCAAATTTGGAGCATATGAATTGAATTGACGGGATCTATCTATCTATTTTGGTTATCATAATTCATTCTTTTCAATTTATGTCAAAAAGTCAGAGGTGGCAAAAGTCTCACACACATCTTTACTCCAAGAAGAAAGCAGTTACTTGAAAAAAAAAGAAAAGGATTTGAGCAAGAGTGAAAGCGTTGATTCTATTTCTTTACTCAAGTCAAAAACGTTCTGAAATGTGGAAGTGAAAAACAAACAGGTATCCCTTCCAAGGATATTTGTCAAACCTAACTACTCAAATCCTATTATTAAATGATACATTTAAGGGATTAGGAACTTTATTTTAACATCTATAACTCCCATTCACAACTAAAGAATGAAGATTTATCTCAGGTTGAGTCAGCAGGGAGACTATCTCAGGCCAGAGGTATCACCCATACCACTTTATTATTCTCACCTTTAACCCCTGCTCAGTCTCAATTACCCGCTTCACAGTCAGGAGCATCAGTTGATGTCAGCTGTGCTCAATCATTATCAGCCAATCCCCATCGGCTGCTGTCTTGTTAAACGATTGTCTCCATCCTTCTAGTTCCTTCATGCTGCACCCTCCAACTCCCCACCTCCACCCAGTCCGTGTCCATCTATCAACCTCACCATTCATCCGCCTCAGCAGAGTCACAAGCCACCACCACCAGTGTCAGACTCCAAAGGATCAGGTATATGCCGTCAATCTCCCTGAAGAGTCTGAGCGTCACGGCCTAATTATCGCGTAAACCCTTCTGGTGTGTTGCGAGCTCGATGAAGATGTTTTTCTTTATTTGCTTGTGCTTTACATATTCGTATGTGTTTTCCTTAAGTTGCAGTATGTTTGTCGGCCACCGTAGGAAATGATCAGGACGCAAATAATCGCGATGCACTGAAGTGCACAGACAACGTCATGGACCGGTGTGCAACAGTCCGTGTTGTTTACTTTCTGTGTGGAAACAACTGCAATAAAAGAACCAGGCTACTCCAGTAAAGTGACACATTCCATTAAATCCTAACAATCCACAGACATACTGTGAGTGCAAAGGTAAAATCCACAGAGAGCTTTTTTTTTTATGAGAGACAATTCTCCTGGCTTTCATGGAGGCGAATTGGTCAAAAAGAAGACAGTGTGCTACAAACTACCTGATAACGAGAAACCAGAGTTTGGACCCATGTGCAGACACAATGCAGAGGCAGAGCAGGTGCAGCTCAGTCATTTAATGATTCCAAATCCCCAAAATAAGGTGAAGCAGACGAGGGTCACAACCAAGAAAGCAGGATAACTATGCAACAAATCCAATAAACCCAGGAAGAAGTGCACAATCCAAGGCAGAGTATAAAAAGCGGAAAGGAAAAAACAAAACGAAAATAACTAGATAAAGTCAGTGGGAAACCAAATATGTTTAAAACAACAGGGGAGATGCAGGTGAGATGTGAGAGGGAAACCCAAAGAGGGAAGCACAGAGGACAACAGAAACAAAACAAGAGGTGCTCAGACATGAAGGGAAAGAGAAAGTGTGAGAGGTGGAAACACCAAACGGAGGCAAGTTAAGGCAAACTACGTCAGATGGAAAACAACGATAAGTAGTGTGAAACAACAGATGAGGAAATAACTATCATAATAAAACAGGTAGCAGTAATAACCCAGAAGCATGAAGCTTCAAAATAAGAATCCAACCATGACACTAGTGACTCTATCCTCACATCGAGCTCCAAAGATCCTCCTCACAAACATGCAAATATCACATGACAGTGACCATGTAGCATCGCCTGATTGGTTGATATGAATATTAATCATTACCTCCACCAAGTGAGGAAGTTATGTTTTCATCAGCGTTTGTTTGTCTGTCCTGCTGAAAACAAGCTTATGGAAGAACTAATGGGTTTGCATGACATTTTTACAAAAGTTAGGTTTTTGCGCATGTTCTCCGGTTACTCTGATTACATTTTGGTGACGTTAAGTGTTTTACAGCAATTAAGAAACACTGGGGCTGGGAGAGGGAAAGGAAATGAGGCTGCACACATAAGGAGTAAACTGCTTTTTGATCCCATTAAGATCGATGGTTTGTTGGGGATTTAACCTTGGGTGCTGTTGTGGCTTGTTCCTTTGAGGTTTTATGCTGGAGGGGAACAGGAAATGACAAAACAATGTCTGTTTAAGAGTAGGTTCAGAGGTAGGTTTTGCTTGGGGGAGGTTTGTGCTATTTGGGAGCTTTTTCTAGTTTTTTGTGATGGTTTGCCAACATAGCATCAACAACGGTGACCTCAGTAAAAAGGTTCCGATTTCAAATCCACCTCGGGGGCCTTTTTGTGTGGCGTTTGCCTCCTTGCGTTCTTGATGTTGACGATGGCCCAGGATAATGATGTCTGGATAAACCTTCTATTTTTCATTCCAGATGCAATGCAGTTAAGAACAGTTAAGATATTCAACACATATTGATGGTCACTGTGAAACAAGCCATAGAAAGGGGGGTCATTATGGTTTGGTAGGAACGGCCAAGAACTATTAACAATAATTAAAATGTATTAATTGAAAAGGGAAGAATGTTTGAAACCTAAATCTAACAAACCTTTTTTTTCAGAGGGGATTCTCAAAGTTTTCAGCAGCACAGACAAAAAATATCTTTGGTTGCAAGGTCAGAAAATGTTTGTATGTCTCGCTCTCGACAAAATGCATTGTTGCTGGTTTTAAAGTCATAATCACGTTGGTCATCACACACACACATTGGCACACACACACACACACACACACACCTTCCTGAATTCACAGTGTACTTTTACCTTCTCGACAGTCACAGTAATAAGATCAAACTTGCTCGCTGAAACCCAACCTTTGTTTTATCAGATGGAGGCATGAAATGAGATTCTATTAATACCTGCAGCCCAATTGGGCTGGCTGGCTGACTCCCAGCGGAGGCAGCGCTGAAAAGGTTAGGTGCGGCAATTATGCAGGTGGAGTTGCAGAGGAGATAGGGGTGAGGAGGAGATGATTCTGCCTTGATCACTGGCTCTGAACAAGGTGTTATCAGCTGCGGCAAAGAGAGACTGGGGTAAAGAGAGGGAGACAGGGAGAGAGAGAGAGAGAGAGAGGGGGCATGTGGAGGGGAGCTGGATTGTCTGCTAGAACAGCGTTAATGACTCGCCTTGTTTTTTGAAGCGAGAAGTTGCCTTTTTCAAAGGCAAGGCAATTAGAGGGGGACTTGTTCCGTTGTGCTTGGGCTACTGCAGTGACTTAGTAAAGCTGTCACCGACCGGCCAATCAATGCTGGATGGTGGAAGTGGTGAAACACACTCACGCACACAAACATATGATGCAATGACTGTGCTAAACAAGCACGCACACACACACACACACAAACACACACCCACACACACACACACAGCCTATGGAAACTGGTGCAACAGCCTCCTATGCAAACGCACTTTCTAAACTCTAAAGTCTGTCATCTCTGTGACGCTGACATACTTGCACTATAGTTATGATGTCTGTGTGCTTTATATGGCAGCCATACACTGAGGCGTGTGAGGGACAGGTGGCGCGGATAATTTGATCCTTTCAAATCTCATTATGCTGCCTTGCTCAAAGAAAAGAGAAAACATGGAGGAATTTGCCCCCTTGAACTCTCCAACCTCCCTCTTTGTCTCTTTGGATTATCCGGTAGCTCAGCAACACACCCACCATTAGTTTGCCGCTGCTGCTGACCCCAGTCATTCGTTTAATTGGTTGTTAATTGCTATTCTCTCTACAAGACACAATGTATATGTGCGGCTATATTTAGGGGCGCCCCTTGATGGCTCTTCATGCTAAATTACAACTTTAAGCCAGGCGCTGAAGGGCCCCATTGTGGCCTGTCGTTCCCCCCTTTGTGACTGACTGACAGGCTGGGAGGGTTGGAGACATCCTCCCTCTCTTCTCTTCTCTTCTCTTCTCTTCTCTTCTCTTCTCTTCTCTTCTCTTCTCCATCCCTCACTCATTGCTGCTGTACTTTCTCACCATGTCTGTTTGACACAGCAACAGCAACTTTTCCCGTGTCGTCATGTGACGTCTGAGGGCTTCAGCTTCACGTCCACGTCAGTTCTCTCATCAATGTCTGCAGCTTACTGAGGAGAAGAAGAAGTTCTCATTCGGCACATTTTTCAGCTTGAATATGAATTCCTTTTCCTGCAATCGCTTCTCCTGATCTGGGTCTCAGGGGGCTGGAGCCTATCGTGGGGAACACTGGGGAGGAGATGGGGTACGTTCTAGACAAGCTGCCAGTTCATCACAGGGCTGGTATTTAGAGACAGAAAATGAATTCATGCTCACATAAAGTCATCAGTTTAACTATATTACATGTTTTTGAGCTGAAAGTACGCAGAGAAAATGAAAACTTCACACAGAAAGGCCAGGCAGGGGTGAAGCTGACCACTCTGCTCCCACAGTATTAAAGCTGGGGCTACCCTGTATGATTTGAGCCTCGTCACTGTTGGGGACCATCTGACGTTGTTTGTCGTGAAATATGCGTCGGGGCACGAGGTCCGATCATCAATCCCAAACGACTGTCGACGATCGGGAAGCTGCGTCAAGATTCGATCGGCTGTCGTTGGCGCCGTCTTCTCACACTGTGCCTCTGTGAAGTAGCTATTGAGCATCTGAGTTGCCATGGGGACGCTGCGCCTCATGTGGATAACAGATAACAAGTAGTCAATAGTGAGTGCAGTTTATGGCTGGTAGCAACTAAACAGCAAAGAAGAAAAAGAAAGGTTCTTAACACTAACAGTGGTTCTAGCTACCAGGTTAACTATCTATGCAGTCAAACATAACTAGCTTAACTCCGATTGTGTCTGCCAAATAGACCAGCCAAACTGGTCCACGGCGTCCTAAACCACCTACGAGTCCAGATACGCCGGAGCTTCTTTTCCTTTTCTTAAGAGGTTTGGGCACACAGGATGGCAGAGATGATGAAGACACCTAGTTTGTCTAGTTAGCATGTTGCTAGCAGTTTTCAATAGTGACAATGGGCTGCAGGAGCCGACAGGCTGTACAATGTTAGCGGTCATGACGAGCGTGCCGACCAGACCATGCAGTGAGTACACACAAAACATGAGCTCACAGAATCGATTTGTTTGTACAGTGTTGGTTTTAGGGGTTAGCCAAAGTTGGGTTTTGTCACAACAGCTAATGATAAGACGCTTTCAAGTTATCTTAGTGAAAATATCAGTGTCCCAATAAATACAAAATAATGCATCTTAAGTTTGTGTCTTTGTGTTGGCCAATGTCATTTTATAGTATTATTCAGGTTTTTTTTTTTTACGTGACACGTGGCCCTTGAAAGCAAAACAAGCTATGCGTTATATTTCAAGCTGTAAAACTCTAGGTCATTTATAACTCATGACAGTATGTAGTGTTTGTGTTTGATGTCTTTAAACACCAGCAGGCAGAGAGTAAAAAACAGGCCCTTTTATGGTCCGTTACTCTGCTGACATGAGTAATCAGAGTAAACAGACAAGCCGTAACCATGGTAACCAACTGTATGACAGCGCAGAAACTCTGCTTAAGCTGGTATTAACTCCCCACGACTCGGTCGGGCGCATGTTAAGAAGGGAGCTCGGGTTCCTGGACAAACTTCACAGATGGTATTTTTTAGTTGCCAACAGTAATTAATAATATCCCTGAAACATCGGGGATATTGTTGAATCCTCATCGCCGCCGCCAGACGCCGATCCTACATGTTGGCATGTTAACTCAACAACTGTTTCCTGGATTGTTTTTTGGTCCGATTTAGTCCAGATTTGGTGCATATGAATCAACTCGAGATCTATCCTATATATTTAAAACTTTTCTCTTAAATTCATATATTCATATCACTTGTGTAGTCGTAGAAAAACTGTGGAAAAACTTCACAATTAAATTGAAGAGTTCAGTCAGGGGCATTGCTTGTACAACACAGGGGATTGGAGACTTTTCGGGGATATACCCTTGCTGTCCTGGACGACAGCATAGGCCTTTAGTTGATCTATCTGATGATACAAAGAGATCGCCAACAAATCGATTACTAACTTTGAGCTAATGAGATAGCGACATCAGCATGGAAGAAGATCCTTCCCGCCTGGAGGACATGAGGCGGAACTCTCAAAGGATAAGTGGGATATAAGTGAAATTCGCTCTTATTTTTGTCCAGCAGACAAAGGTGAAAAATGTACCTCCTACACGGAATACACTGCACCATCTGAGCCAGCGAAACACCAAAGTAAGAGGACCAAAGGTCACCAAAAAGAGGCTCTCAGCTGAGCAAAGCCTCAGGTGAGGAGTCGACGCTCTCCTAGCTGCAAATAATCTTTTCACAGGATGCACTGATGAGAGATTTCCTCACAGAACATCAAAGTTTAATGACTGAAGTTGTGCTCTTTATTAAATTCCCCCCCGTCTGTCCCCACGGGTCCACATCAGCAGCTGAGAGCGGACCAGCTGCATGTGAGTCATGACGGACTGCAACACATACGCAGTAAATACGCATATAGGAATGTTTGTGACACAGAAGCGGGCCAACTGTCCAACTGCTGACGTCGTCCTGTGGAAATCCCGGATTACTTGCCCCCATCTCGTCTGTCCTTTTGCTTTCCTCACTCCATCTGTTCTGTCTCTCCTTCCATCTTTTTTTCACCTGCAGGCCGAGCTGCTGTTTGTCCAGGTTAGGGATGGGAAACAGGACGGAAGCGGGGAGGAGGGAATGAGAGGGGGATGAAGAGGAGGAGGTGGGGGTCCTGATTTATGGCTCCGACTTTTCATTTGTAATATCCTGATTATCTCTGGGGATCTGGGGGGGAGGATGGTGGGGGAAGCTCGTGCAGCTTAATAATGTGTACATGCCCACAGCCGTGGGGGGATATGAGGCAACAAAAATGCTGCCCTCTTTAAATGAGACGGGGAAATGTTGGAGCGGAGCGGAGCGAACCTCACGTTTCAGCAGATTTATCTGTAACCCAACGTGTCTTTGATTTCATCTGCTAACGACCACCTCTGCTCCCCGTCATGTTCCTGTCAGTCAGGATCAAGGCAGGTCTTTATTTCTTAATTGAAAAATGTGTGTTACTTGATTAAACCTGGTTAAATCATGACCCAGTTGCAGCATGTATGTGTGAAAGAGCAAGGGGCCAATGATGGAGCCCTGGGGGACACCACAGCTCAAAGGGGCCACAGCGGAGGCATTGGCCATTGCAATTAAGGAAGTACTATTCATTAAGTAGGATTTTGGCATATTAAAGCCTGTGAAGACTTACTAAACGGAATTATGTAACTTGATACGACCGAAAAGTCAAGTCAAATAATGTTTGAAAAACATGTTTTACCAAAATGTTCCTAATCTAATTAAAATTTACCATTTTCCGTGAAATAATAAATTTCATCACGGAATTATTTAACTTATTAGTTATTTAATTACATTTTTCTTTTTGCTGTTTAAAAACATTCATTACCATGCTAAATGTAGATTAAAAAAAAGAAAATAAATACTTTGCCCTAAGAAAATAAGCAAAGAATCAATTTTTCCAAAGTCTTTTTTAAGGCTGATTAAACTTAAGGGGTTAAGACAAAGAGTGATGGAGACTTAAAATGAGTTTTCTTCTTGTCTTCAATTCTTTGCTCAGGCTTGTTTCTCACTATATGATACTTTTGTCTTCAGTGATGGTATTTCAAGATTGACCCTGTCAGATCTGGCAGTCACAGGGTCATAAAGTTAAATTATGTCTCAGTCAGAAGGCTGGAAACACTACATGTTTGACTCCGACCATTCATCATATCCACGAAAAGTTGGGGATATTATGGAATCGTCATCGCAGTGGTGCCCGCAATAGATCCTTAATCTTATCGCGATAACTTAAGTACTCTTTCAGATTTTATGCCCAGATAGACCTTAGTGTGAGGAACAACTGGATTGATTCCGGCAATGGTCGGTTGTATGTTTCCGATACTAGGCGGAGCTTTATCTACAAAAGATTTCGGTCCATAATTTCTCATCCGTTCGTCTGATTTAGTCCAAACCTGTTGCATATGAATCAACCCAAGGACAAATATCATGGAAGTCCTGATTTACTTTGAAAGTTAGTAATAGTTAATAGTTAAAAACGATTTAAAAACAGTTAAAATCTCAGCGATGTTCACACTTGTTCCACTCAATAATGGCTACGGTCGTTTCGTCTGAATCCGGCGTTAGCTTCTGCGTGGTGTGGATCTAGTCAGACAGACGGTGATCAGAAAATAGGTGCCTCGCCAAGGCTCCAAAATGAAAACTGCAAACGGTCACAGGTGCGTCGCTCTCTAGTCTTGGCCTTTAACAAAATATCTGATTATTGAGGTAATGTAATGATGCTGTTGTGTGAAATGAAACAGATGATGTGTTTTTTCAGTAATTGTTATATGTCTTAATTCAATCCTACATATCTTTTTAATTCATTTTGAAATTCCAGGTGAGCTTTGACGCCTATATTTAAAGTGTTTATTTAAATGCTTATATTCTTTAATTGTATCCTTTTGATTTTAACTTCATTGGTAGCGGATTTTTCTTCTACTCCTTTAGTTTGTGTTTTTTTAAAATCTTCATCTGTTTTATCGGACCAACCTTTAAAATATAAGTAAATTGAAGTAAAAAAAAAATATTTTGATTTACATACGTTTATTTTTGTGCAACAACTGGCTCCAATAGAATTAAGTAAAAAGCAACAACAATTTTTTTTTTAGTCTGGGAAAAAACAATTTCTGTTACTGCCGTGTCACTTATTTTCTCTTTCATGCTTTAAACACACACACACACACACGCATACACACACCCACACAAACACATACAGGTGAGGCTCTGGAAGTAACCTTAATCATCTCTACAATCGCCCTAATAATCATCATCAGAAGACACTCTGATGTTATCATAATCAGATTCGCGGCTGTAAGCAATTCTGATGAAATCTAGCATGAAGCCGGCTCGTAATAATCGGTACGTTCACATTAACCAGGAGTTTATCCCCGTTTTCACACGGTGCTATTATCCCAGCACATAATACCGCGTTGATTATCCATTCAATGAAGGTGTAGCTATCCTAAATGTTATGGTAATAGCCCGCGCTGTGATAATCCACACCACCGCTGCCCTCCCTCTCCGACGGTCGCTAATGAAGATAGTGGGCGGTCACACACACACACACACACTAACAGCAGAAGCTGGCGGGAAAAGTCACCTGGTTCAGTGGGGAGGCGACTGAACGCCACACGGCTATGTAAATTTGACCCCGGATCTTAGAGGGCGAAGCAGCGTGGCTCTTTATCAGCCCTGCGGATAATAAAACAAGCGCTCTTGAGCTCATTGGGATTTATCGATGAAGTTAAGAGAAGACACCTGTTCACCTTACAGCCGGCTAATATGGCGCCATGGCAACCACCAGTGTGTCCATCGTTCTCACGTCCTCCTTAATCTCTTTGCTCACTCTTCTGCTGGTGCTGTGGTTGGCCTTCCCACCCACCCACACACAGACAAACAAACACACACACACACACACACACACACACACACGCACACACAGATGTCTCTCCAGTCCGACCATCTGAAGTAGCTGAGGTAAGAAGATCACGTTTTCCACTCAGTGGAGCGAGAGCGCTCCCATGTCTCCCCCACGGTCCACCCAGCAGCACCTGTGTGTGTGTGTGTGTGTGTGTGTGTTTATGAGTCTGTGTGACATTTTGATCCAATGTGGAGGAGGCTAATGTGGACAGGTGCTTTTCAAATGTCTATAAATCGTGTTTGTGTGTGTTGGGGGGATGCTGAAGGTATAAATCCTCAAGTTCTCACTTGTTCGCCGGTCAGATTGTTTCATCCGTCGTGAATAAGATCCGAGCCGAGGAGGGTAATAAAACGCATCATTTCAGGTGGGAGTCGCTCAATTTTAGTCTCAGCGTGATGTAAAAGTTTTCGGGGATGGACGCAGTGGAGGGAGAATCTGTCTCTCTTCTCATCAAAAGGTTTTGTCTCTATCTTTTCTGCGTCTAGATCCGTGCCCCCCACCCCACCACCCCACCCTCCCTTTTTTCTCACCCTCTTATTCTGTATGTCTCTTTCACACCTTGCATCCAATGGTTGTTGACGTGTGTCCCAGTAATGTCTCTGACTCCGTCTCTCCTGCTCTGCCTCCATTTAACTCTCTAACCTGAACCAACACGACGTCCGTCCCCTCCTCACACCCTTCCCCCACGTCTTCCTTTCCTTTGATTTCACTCTTTTCTCTTCAAATCAGGCTTTTGTTGCACATCAGTTGTCGGGGCTGTAGTTGTACTCGGAGCCACATCGTCTCCTCTCTCCTTGGCTGTTTGTTTCTCCGCTCTGGCGGACTCATTATCTTTGCGGAGCAGCAATGTGCATTCGTCAGCTGTGATTAGCAACATTTCATTCCATCATCTTTAAGCAAAGACAGTTTTGATATCCGACAAATGGAGATATGGCATTTTCTAATCTTCCGCTGCTGAAATGAGTCGTAGTAGATAGAGGGTTCGGTTAAGTTTTCCATAACATTAAAGCCTACATTGATCGTAATCCAATTAATAAGAAGAAAGAAAGAAAACATCCAAAAAAGGAGATGAAAAAAGATGTGCTCGCCTCATTAAATAGAGAGAAATCCACTGTAATCAAATTTCTGTGCTCTCAGAACTGATGAAGTGTACAACTTTAAAGATCTAATGAAAATTCCTGCAGTTAACATAATTAATTTGCCGCCCTTTTGATAAGTGGTAATGACTTGGAGATTATTGGTTTAAATGAATAGTTTTGTTGTACAGCGGAGAGAGTGGATGAGGACGAAAGGAGGGAAACACGATCCCATTTTCAAAGTCCCCTCGGAGACGAAGCAACGCTTTTAAGAACGCAATAAGACAATTAGACTCCTCTATAAACTAATTACCGCTACTTTAATTCCTTCTCAGATTAAGCTGCAATCGTAATAAAACGACATCTCAAAGGAGATGTTTGTAAGCAGGCAGGAAAGGAATAACATTTTCTCATTAAACAAATATGTGCACGGGCGATTAAAATGCAACCATCCACTCTGAAGACGCTTGGAGGTGCGTTTCTTTTCTCCGTCTCTCTTCCCACAGCAACAGATTCCAACAACAGACCAGCAGCCAGGAGGTCTTAACTGACGTAAGACACAATCCAGTGAGCCGGGATTGCTTCTCCGGGGCTGAGAAGTGGGCCACTCAACTTACAAACTCAACTTTTCTTTTATTCTCCTGCAGTGTCTTTTTTATTGTGATAAAGCGGCGGTAATGTTATTATTGCTCAGATGCACCGCAGGCTTTTTTTTTTCCCCATGCTGTCAGCTAATGTTGATGATGCCCTCCTCTCTCGGCCGTCCCTCCACACACTCACAGCATCAAAACAACTACTTTCAGCACGACTGACTCGCTCTTATCATAATTTGATTATTTTAATGATCTTGTTACTAAAACTCAGACACTGCACTCGCAAACACCCAGAGGGGAAGCCATGGTTGAACGCATTGTATGAATCTCACATGAGGCTCCGGACATGTCTGAGGGTGACAACATACACTGCACTGTAAAAAAAAGAATCATTAGTAGTCTACTGAAATCAACAAATATTCCATTGTAAGCTTAAGATTTAATAAGCACGATTAATGCATTCAAGTTCATTTTTAAAATTGTGCAGTTACTATTTTCAGACCGCTTTTTATCTTATATATCGTATGAGAGTCAGTTCTCTTTTGACTAAAATGAGTGGCATGAATATAGTTTACACAACTGAATTAAGTTTTTGAAGAAACACATTGATTGTATTGGAAGAGTTTGCATATTTCACACAGCTATGCAGAAGTTACGTAGCATTAAATGAAAATAAAAAGATTTTTTGATCCGCGTCGGGGAGGGTATCCGGCGTTAAAACCTAGGCCAAATCCATATGTCGAACCCAAAACTGATTTCCAAACAGGATCGGTTGGGGCCCCGGGTTAACAAATACTGTCACAGGTACAGTTTGCCATCAGGATACCGACTTATGGATGGAAACAGGTGATCTTCTGTGGGGAACCCGAAAGGGAGCAGCCAAAAGACTTGTGAAACCATGGATAGGTAGAGTGGTGAGGTCTGTACAGTCCGCCTGGGGGATTCAACCCAGTAGATGACCGTCATCCACAGTGTCCAGAGTTTGTGCGCCCCAACCTCTGGCATTTCCTCTGTGGAGGTGCAATGTAACTCTATCCGATCAGTCACACCAACCAATGCATGTCCTCTTTCACAATATCCAGAAAGCTCCTGTTAGGTATTCCCCTTAGTCTCCTGCCTGGCAGATCCTTTTCAAGCATCTGTCTACCAATTGAGCCCCTATCCCTCCATCTCACGCGTCCAAACCATCTCAATCTGTCCTCTCTTACTCTGTCTCCAAGATGTCTAACTTGAGCCGTCCCTCTTAGGTGCTCCTTATTAATCCTGTCCATCCTTCTCACTCGTAATGCTTAAAATCTTCGGCTCTGCCTCCTGTCTTTTGGTCAGAGCCACCCTCTCTAAACCCGACAGCAGAGCTGCTCTCACTACCACATTGGAAATATTTCCCTTTGCTCCTGCAGCTACTCTTCTGTCACAGATAACTCCTGGCAGTCTTCTCCTCCACATATTCATGGTTTTTGTTCAAACTGTTCCCCACTGCCGCTACTGATCACAATATCGTCCACCAACACCATAGTCCACACAGACTCTAGCAAACAAGAAGGGGCTCAGAGCAGATCCTTGGTGCAGTCCCACCTCTAACATGAACCCGCTTTCTTCTTAATCCATTCAAATGTTGAATAATTTGATACAGCATTGAGTTAATGATCATAAATTTTGTGGAAGCATGAGAGTTCACCATTATGATAACATTATTTTTAGAAAGTTTGAATGTCCGTCTTTAATATGTTTTAAGATCCGTCACAGTTGTTTGTGTGGCCGGTCACCAGGATTAACATTGAATTAAATCCATAATCCTTCATATATTGTTTTGGAGCCAATGCTGGAACAAGGTTAGTCCACTAAGAGCAGCTGACTTTTCAAACAGAGAAATTGTGAAAAGGAAAATCTAATTTGTTTGCAGTGTTTGCTTGTGTAACTGATCCGTTGTTGATTACATTTCATACCTTGGGGTTACTGAGCACATTTTCTCAATAACAGTTAGCTTTATAAATTCCATTCATCAAAAGACTCGAATACATTTTAGACTTTGAATTAGTTATTGATAATATGTTAAGCTAATTAATTTTTTGAAATTAGCTTCAGTTGCATTTTTGAGTCGAAACAGTTCAAAATGATTTACAGTGTGCCGTGTTTACCCATGTGTGTGTATGTGTCTATATTAATATGTACATACAAATAAGCTTGTATGCCAGTGTGTCACTTTCCACAGACAAACACAACCTGGCAGCACCGACCGGAGAACAAGGTTATGGAAAACTACTCGCATAAAAACAGCCCAGTGAATTATCAGTCCAGCAGTAGAGCCAGAGGGGGCTTGATTGTGGCGTTTCATCATCGCCTATTGAATTATCTGGATTAATTTAACGCATTTAGGCCTCTGTGTTTTTCTCAGCTCACAACTTTCCCATCTCTTCGTTAGCGATAATTGCACTAAGTGGGTCATCTGCTCCTCAGCTCCGTTGTCTTTTCTGTCTGCCTACACTGTGTTAGCATTTTCAACTTTTTAAACAAAGTTTGGCGTAAATTTAATGAAATAAACGTGATTCACTCCTCATCCTGCGTATGAAAAGCTTTGAAAAGGAAAGCTGCTGACTCAGACAGCGGAGGAGTACAACAACAGAATGATTAAACTGCAGGTTTTCATACTTACCTTTAAAGTTTACACGCGGATATTCAATCTCTGAGTCACGGAAACCCATGAGGTTTTAACCTGCGTGGGTTATTGCTGGTCACCAAATCTTCTAATGCTGAGCATTAAAATAATAAATACACCACCACATCACGCTGGTGAAATTCAGCAATGTGGGTTGCATTATGTAACCAATACTTTGTTTCCATGGTGCAAAAAAAACTGGTTATAGCTTGTTTTTAATTCACTCGAGCAGCAAAACACTCCTAACAGCTGCAGACAAACAAAAGATGCTCGGCTCAATCCCGACACCCCGGCGTAGTCCCCAGCAATATACTGGATATAATAAGTCAGGAAGACTATGCTCTTGCACACTCGGGCCACAGTCACTGCTCATGCTACTTTATTATTCTCACCTTTCACACATGCTCAGTCTCACTCACCTCCTTCACGGACTGGTGCATTAATGGAAATAATTTGTCTATATAAGGAATGACAATACTGGCTACACTACACCCTAGTCACGCCCTGAGGAACACCCAATATGGGTCGAAATCGGACGGCGTTTTCTCCCTTTCTTTGATACTTTTGTCATTTTTTTTAACGCATAAATGCTGTGATCAGTAAAAATATTTGACTCCATCCTTGACTCCATGCTGGTGGGCCACAAGTAGACAAAGTGGCTTTTCTTTGTCAGCAGTTTTTCAGTTCAACTTCCAGAGCCCGTGGCATTCACGGAGTTCTTTACTTCATAACTGTAAACACCGTGACGGTAATCCCTCCTGTCTACTCTTAACAACTTTAGCACAAGGAAAGGAATCAAATGATTCATTCTCACAGCAGCTTTGTAATCAGACATAACCTGAAACTGGACCGTGTTTATCTACCTAACAACAAGGAATGGGTTTTTCGGATGGCAGTGTGATCAAAAATGTCTTTTTAATGGGTTTCAATTGGGGACATATTTGTCCATTTTTGCTCAAACAGTCAATTATTTACAAATGATATGGTCAAAGGTTGAAATGATAAAAGTTCACCTAAAATACACAACCTTTACAACATTGATAGTAATAACATTATCACAGCCAAACTATCCCAAAATGAACTGTTGAAAGACAAAAATGTCTCTGGTGAGGAACAGGGGTTAAGGAGGTGTGCCACCTTGTCACCAGTTGGCCGTCTAGAACAGACTGTTGAAACCCTTTTACCTGCCCTCACCTCGGAGGAAGGCAGCCTGAGTCACTGTTGAGAAAGCTCACAGAGGGATTAGGGCTGTTGCGTCATTAGGCATCTGAGTAACACATTAATTAATTGGTGTCTAATTGATCATGGATGTTTTATAAAGCCGTGAACCTCAGGGGTGCGTGGCAGCATCTGCAGACTCTCAGGGGAGCTGTGGAGTGGGCTAAAGTCTATGAATAAACTAGTTGTATTGATATTCAGCCACACAGCCGAGTGAACCGCTAAACAAACCTGGAAATGTGAAAACCTGTTTGCAAGGACACAGATACCACCGCTAGAAAGGAAAGCCAATGAAAGAACTAATCGTATGATGCACAGCTTTAGGAACCCTACAAAGTATGTGTAGAATTTAATTAGATTTTTCTTAAAAAACATTTTTTTTTTATGATGTTTCTCCTGCTCACTTTTTCCCTATTTAGCTTCCCGTCTCTCATAGTTACTGAACCCTGATTCATTTTGAAATCTGAGATTCGGCAACTCACTGACTGAACTGAAACTGACAGCCAAGATCTAAAGTTTTTATGCTTCCCTCTTTTTCTCAAACTCCTCAGCAGGATAAAAAAAAAAAACCCTTCATGGACCAGCTGAGCTTCTTGAGTGGTGAGCAGGAGATGATCGCTCCTGACTCATTGTGTTTACCTAAACAACACCGTCTGTTTGCACATTTCCTTTTCAGTTGAAAGTTATGCAGCCTTCCTGGTGATCCATACATGAATGAACTTCTGCTATAAGTTTGTTTACATCTTTCAGTCAATCCTCCGTAACTCGGTTACAGCTGGTGCTGAATGCAGCTTTTAATGAAGATCCCACATTACCCTCATTCTGTCGCCCCTCCCTTGTTTGCCAATCAAATTCAAGGAGATTAAAGATTATTTGAATGAGATTTAAAGTGGAACATGTCATGCTGGAGGCACCCGGTTACATTATGTTTTACTTCGTATCTTAAAGCACTTTGCGATGTTGTGTAGTTATGCTGTGCTAGGATATGTGCTATGCTTTCGTCCCTGACACCAGGGGTATATTACCCAAAAATCCTCAATCCCTTGTGTTGAAAAAGCAATTGAACTCCTCAAATTAAATGTGACGTTAAAAGAAAAGCTCCCTTAAATGAGTAAATATTAACTTTATAGGTAAAATATGACAGGAAATCTAGATCTAGATCTCCTCGAGTCGATTCATAAGCACCGAATTTGGACTAAATCTGAGCAAAGATTGAAAAATTATGGCCCAAAACTTTTGGAGATAAGCTCCCCCTAGTGTAGGAAATATACAACTGACCATTCCCCAAATCAATTCAGTTATTTCTCACAGCAAGTTCTGTGTGTATATAAAATTTTAAAACGATCCATCAAACAGTTTTTGAGTTAAACTGTGAACATTGAGGACAAAGTTATTATTTTAATAGCAACAATAATAACTTAAGTTATTATATTATTATATTTCAGTCTCAATATTCAAACCGATGATGTGTGATAGTTTGTCCATCAGGAAGTCTTTGGTGCTCGAACTCTTCAAAGAGCTGTGATTGAATTTTGACGGCCCCAGCAGCAGCTATATCCCCCTTTGGAATCTGGGTACTGGTATTGGTGGCTGATGACACTGCTGAGACCGATGAATGACCATGCTGACGCAGCTGATTGTGAGCCACCATGACTGGACGGATGTGGCTGCCTAAATGAGCACAACTTATGTCAGTTGTGAAGTGGCTAAGGTGTGCAAGGGGATAGGCTCCATGCCTGAACTTTTGATGGATCTTCATATCCGTCGCTGTGGTTTATCCAACTGTGCGCACAGATTAGCATTTAAGTAGACTTAGTGCAAACGTTTTGCAAACTTTTCTGCATGGGTAGCATTGCAATGAAATCGTGGTCGCGGTTGCCAGGTGAGTGGAATTATCTCGCATTAAAGAGCAGATTAAATGCATTAACTTCGTTGTGTAACCTTGTTTTTGTTGGGCTTTTCACTCAAAACCAATCCTTCAGTTTACTGATCCCTGTGTGCGGATTGCAAATCTGTGTGCTTGTTCAGTTTATTTTCTTTGTGGGACTCTGTACAAAGTCATTTGGAAAGAGGCAATAAATTCTTGACCCGAGATGCGGCCCAGGTTGTACGTGGATAATCTATAGTCCATATCAGGAAAGCGTTTCTAAATACGCTGTAAATAGACGCATCACTCTTCAACAAGTGCCTTCTCCTATTTTTGTGCTTGTTTTTCCCCCTCAGAGCTCTTCGCTATCTCTTGTCATTTTGTGACGAGAAACCCACCTGTGAATAATTCATGAGGCGCGGCACGTACGATTACACCAGTTAAAAAAGTAATGAGGAGCTGCTGGTACAAAATGTTGCCTCGCATTGTTTTACCAAGTGTCTCTCGCACACCTTTCTTCATCGCCGGCCCCCGAGTTCGCAGGAAAACACGTCCTCGTCGCTCCCCGACAGAACGTAGCATTAAAAAAACAAGAAAACAAAACCGGGCCTGTGGAGCAGGTGGTTAGAAGAGAGGCACCGCAGAAGCCCCCCCCCCCCCCCCCCTCACCACCACATCAGCATGATCTAGCCCAGGCTATGAGCTGTCAGTGGGGGCTTTTCATGTCTGAGCTTGGGAAAAGATCAGTAGACTCTCCGTCTGAGCTCCGAGCCCTTTGATAATCGATGAAGCTTACAGTGGTGCTTTGTTACGACAGCGACCGCTCATGGCCCAATCAAATTGCACCGCTGTCCTCTCCTGCTCGTTCCCAGGATTGAGCAGACTATTTCCTGTTTGACTTAAAATGAGGCCTTGTGTTTTATGAGCACGTCAATGTTGACAGCCAGGAGATTCGTCGGCATTACACGGCTCCTCCTCTTTCAGTTACAATACGGGGTTGGCGTATTTTATTTTCAGTGCGGTTGGGAGTGTTTTTGAACACTTTGTAACAAACTGCGACTTTGGCGGCAGTGAATCACCTTCGCACGACGAAGCCTTTGATGTTCTGTTAGTCATTAGCCGCCTCCTTCATACGTCGGGAATCTACGGCAGAACAAGTGAGAAGAACATTATTCATATTATATAATCGTATAATTTGGGGAGCCGCAAAGTGCAACTATGTTCAAAACGCATGGATTAATAAGGAAATGTAATTAAATAATAATAATAATAATAATAATAAATAATTTTGGGCCGTTAAAGCATCGGTGTAGCTCAGAGGACACCGTCATGGATGAGGACTGGTGGTCGACTCACCGCTGGCAGAAACTCACTTCTGACTGACCTGAGCTGAATTGCACCTTTATTCTTTTGAACCCGTCTGCACTAGTGCACAGTCATTTTTATGCACGTAGACATTTATGTGTGGCTTGGGCTTTGGATTGTCAGCCACCATGCTAAATTTAGCGAACCGTATTCACGTTTGCGATCCAAACAAATCAAATCACACCCATCACAGTCATTTAAAGCCTAAAACCATCGACACCTCCGTTCAAGAGAAAATACAAATAACACAAACAAGAAGACAGAAGAAGAAAAAGTGATGTAAGGTAGGTTAAAATACCTTAAACTACCACTAGTGAAATAATAATAACCAGTCCTATGCTGTTGTCTCTGACAGCAAAGCAAGGCAACTTTATTTATATAGGAAATTTCAGCGACAGGGTAACTAAAAGTGCTTTACACAAACGATGAAGAGCATTTTGACAAAGTTGAATAGAACATAAAGATATAGTTAAAAACAGTTAGAAAAACTGGCTGAATTAAAAAATAAATAAATAAGTAAAAGCTAGATTAGAAGAATATCAACTGTCTTAACCCTTTCGATCGCAGACATAATTCCGCGTTTTCTCCTAAACTGTATTCTTTAGGAGAGACAGAAATTAAAAATAGATTTGAAACATTTAATAAAAGGCAGAGGCGAATAAGAAAGTTTTAAGCTTTTTCTTTAACAGCTTGTATGATCCAAATTACCCCCAATACATTTTAAATTCAAATCAAATCAAATGTGAGAAACAGTTTTTTTTTTGTAAAAAAATATAAATGAATATGAAAAATACAAGATAAATCTCCTTGAGTCGATTCATATCCACCAAATTCGGACTAAATCGGACCAAGGATTAAGAAATTATGACCCAAAAAACCTTTGGAGACACAGCTCACAGATTGACCTTTCACAAAATCAATCCAGTTCTTCCTCGCACCGAAGTCTATGCTGTTAAAAATATGAAAATTATCATTGAAATAGTTTTTGAGATGTAACACAAAGATGACGATTCCATAATATCTCCGCCTTTTGGGGGATGTAAATATAATATAATAAAAAACAATGAATTCAAGTACAACATATCAACATTACACAACCAAAGGAAGCGATGCAATAATCAGCCATAACATTATAACCACTGACAAGTAAAGTCAGACGGTAGATGTGCTGAAATCAGGAAAAATGGCCGTTATTATCTGATCCGATTAAAGAGGAGCCGTGGCACAAATTGGCTGGAAAATGTCGGAACACACAGTGACATCGCTAATCTTTAACGTCACCACATTTTACACACTGCAACTTTAAACAAATCAAGAAAAAGGACCGTTTAAAGGACCAACTTAAACCACGGATTCATATACAAACAGCCACAGTTCAAAGCCCCGAATGTCCGTATGATGTTTGTGAGAGGCTGATTTGATGAAGGAGGAGCAGAGAGGAGAATCATTTTAGAGGTGTGATTGGAGAAGTTTCTCTGCTGGTATGGAGCCTTTTTGCCTCCGCCAAAACGAGAAACAATTATAATCCAATAAACAATCTCGTTCTCTGACAACGAGGAATCTTTTGACTCCTTAACACTGCAGAGAGTGTTGGATAATTAATTTTCAGTGGAGTGTCCCTTTAATAAGAACCCTTGAGTTAATGAGACTGAGACCAGTTGTCACGCCAGCACACCGGCGGCAACGGAGAGGAAAAAAAACATGAAATCTGTCAAAAATGGACCCGGTCGTAATGTCAGGTATTTCTGTACCATAAATACATTATTTATCAGCTGCAAATCTAATTAAGTATTGAAGATGCACAGATGGTGCTCTTGACCTCCTGTGAGAGCAGAGAGCCGTACGTATATGCAGCAACAACCGCCGCATGTGTCTGCGTGTTAACATAAAGAACCTGGATATGTAGGTGCGGATTTGAAGAATTCACTCAATGGCTGGGACACATTATATTTTTCTTTATGAGTGAATGAATGTATGTGTGTGTGTGTGAGTGTGTGGGGGTGTGTGTTTCCTGGCATGTAATCACAGCAGAAGTACATAGAACCTGTTTGTTTGCTGTCACCCGGTGTTAGATAGACCTTGTTAATAACCCACACGCCAGCAACATTGTGAGATTTCCACTCAGTGACTGATATTTAAATGTGTGCCTGTGTATAAGTGTGTATAAGTGTGTGTGTGATTGTGTGTGTGTGTGTGTGTGCCTTCCACATTTCTTTGCGGTACACACTGAATGGGACAAACAGTACAGTGGCACAAATAACGCAGCGACAGAGTGAGAGAGAGACCAAATTGTGGCTGAAAGAGTGGCGAACAGATTGATTGAAAAGGAGAGGCATAGAGAGCCCATGTTGTGGAGGCACAAAGTGTTCGCAGTGAGCTCACACTCCCAAGGTTGTTTTTTTTCCCAGCCACTTCCGTCATTCCGGTTGTATCTGTGCAGAAGAGCTGTATTGATTTATAACTTCACATTTACCATGAGTGTGTGTGTGTGGGTGTGAGTTTGTGTCTTCACACTGTATACACGGTTTGTGACTCACTGTTATGTTTTCTTGTTCCTATACTTTTTGTCCATTTCCACTCTCCTATATCGTCACTCAGAGAGAAATATTGGTACCGCTTCTGCACCAAAAGGTACATTTTCCAAAAATTGCCCTATTATGTGCAGAATTGGTCCTCAGGGCGAAAACTGTGGACCTTTGATCTATTATGTCACAGAGCAACAGAAGTTGGGGATATAACGAAATCTTCATTTAATGGATAGTTTTCAAACGTAGTACCAACATAGACCTTAGTGTGAGGAAGAACTGGATAGATATTGGGAAAGACGTGTAGCATATTTCTGCCACTAGGGGGAGCAACATCTCCAATAATTTCCGGGCCATCATTTTTTCAAACATTTGTCTGATTTAGTCCAAATTTGGAGCACATGAATGGACTCCAGTAGATCTTCATCATCTTGTATGTCGATTTATCTCTAATAGTTCATATAGGGCAGGTATATGCCCCCTTTCTCCAAGTCTTCCTTTTAATCTCAGTTAAGCACTCTGCCTTTTTTAGTATTTATTGTTCGACCTTGTTTACATTTAGAACGGCTGCCTGCCGCTCCTTCCTCTTTCATTGCCATCCATCACTCTCTCAGTCTCTCTCTCCGCTGCTCCCCTCGTTTAATGTCTGCTCTGGGCTGGCGAGATCAGTAGTCCAAGACAAACATACAAAGACGTAAACACATAAACAAAATCGCTGCGATATACGCACAGGGAAAAGAAAAGATGGCACAAACACACACAAACACACACAAACACACACAAACACACGTACGCTGAAGATCTTATGACATATTAGGTGCTTCAGTGTAATCTAATGGATCTTACTGTAGCTATAAAAGGATTTGTCACAGACGTTTGAAACAATAACGGCACCCGGATGCTTAAAGACAGACAAAATAGAGACATATGGGGGAACAGTGAATGGGATTGATAGATAGGGTAACAAAAAATCATTAATCCAGCCAAGCAGTAGCAAAGACTGTCTAGTCTCAAACAGACCTTATTTAGATAAATTTAAAAGGCATCCCAGATGCCATCTGTCTGGTTTTAGGCCCGACTGTCCGGATTTGAAACACGGTGTCTGTCCACCAGTGCGACCTTGAGCCGGACGCGAGTAATGACTTAGTGTAAACAACAAATCAAGTCAAACAAATGTTTACTGTTGACATTGGCAGGAGTGCTCGCTAAAGTAGCTGTCTGCACCTCATTGCATTGAGATGTACTGTATGATGCGTTCAATGTCTATGTAGTATACCAGTTTTGGGGCGAAGCAGAATTGTAACATCGTCGTCATCAAGAGTGTCCAGTGTTCAAGTGTTCAAGCGTAATCTTGCAAAATGTAGATTTGGGTGAGAAACTTCAATTAAAGAAGTAGTTTTAGTTGTTTTCATGGAAATATCAAATGAATATTATAGAGGGAAATGTTCATTTTAAAAGACAACCCAGCCACAAAGGGGTCACGAGCCAGTGTACCTCCAGTGCCGGCCCCAAACCCGGATAAATGGGGAGGGTTGCATCAGGAGGGGGTCCAATATCCAGGAGGGGGGCAATATCCAGACCAAAATATTTGGACTGAAATAATGTCATATTTGATTTTGTCAATCTCAAAGTGTCCTCCTTTATTGTGTTGTTAAAGCGGCCACCGTAGTAAACGACCAACAAGGATGGTGGTGATCCGATCACTCAAAGCGCTTGCTGAGGTGGTTTGGGACACGTTTGACCACATTGAAGAAATGGAGAGGGGAGAGTGTACGTGGTTGGTGAGACGAGAACAACCAGACGTCTCATCAACAGTCTGGTCAACAGTTGGAATAGTCCGCATGTATACTAGCTCTTGAAACATCTTCAAGTTGTCGGGTCGCCCGGGTTAGCCAAACAAATCTAAAACTAGTATAACATAACGGATAACTATGCGCGACAACCTTTGACGTTGTAGCGGAAGTAACGTAGGCACGCGGAAAATCTGAACACAAGTGGTCAACTGGACACATTTGGAGACACATGTTAGTCACAGGTGTAAACGGCGATGTTCCTCGCTGTACGCTTGTGAGAGGATTCCCCGAAACGCATTTTAAAAGCAAGTCCAAACGGAGCCACAGATGGCATCAGTCTGAGAGTGGGGGGGGCATGATTACAATCCTGTGAGTGTGGAGCTGAGGTGAAATGACTTGTGTCTCGGCTGCTGGCAAACTAGTTTAGATGGCCTCATCACGTACAGCCTGGAGCGTCCCATGTGCAAAACGCGCTCCACTGCTTGTTTAAAACAAGAGCCTGATTATCACTTTTTAGCTTTTCAAATGTTCCCTGCCCCTCGCTCAGCAGTGGATGTGCCAAGTCACAGTTATTCAATCCCAGCCTCCGGACGATTAGGCACCATCTCACTCCAAGCATGACCAATTCCTCCTCGCCCCTCTCACATGCGGCGCTCCCCGGCGAGGTCAAGGGACAGAACAGACGAGTGGAGGACTTCATTCCTTACGCTTCTGTCGTTTAAATCAGGTCGGATAAGTGTCACCCTTCCCTCCCCTTAACAGCATGGTAATCTGATTCTTTCTACTTATGCCTCCGTCTACTCTCTCTCCCTTGCATCCAACGCTCTCGGTTTATCCCCCATATCTGTCTCTCCGTCTTCCCCACGGTTGACTTATGATTGCATTACAGCCTCTGGAGAGGCTCCTTAGGCCCCTGTGTGGCCGCTGTGCCATCACCATCAGACCTTCATCTCCATTCAGAGATGTCCGGGCTACTCTTGATGCCTTTTACAGTACGATTCCCGCTAGTCCTCTCTACGCCTGCCGCTGTCCTGTCGCCTTAAAGCTCTCAGTGGAAGGAGGAAGGAGAAGAGGGTACCAAATTTATTTAAAAAACCTACAAAAAGCTGCTGATTCTTTTGTACATATTTGTAAATCTGCTCTCTTAACCCAAAGGAATTGCCTTTACGAGAAAATCCCATGGAGACCCGCTGCTTTAAAAAGCACCTTAGATTGTTAAGATGTATTACTGGTCTGCTTATAACTATCAGGTGTCTGTGGGCAGGTGAATCGATTTATTTTCAATATCAGTAACATTGTTCCCGTTACTATGTGCGAGTAATCTGTGATTTAACACAAAAATACTGATATTTCTGTCATTGCATGATTTTTTTTTTAATATATATAAAAAGAGCAGTAAAATTATTAGATTACACACTAACTACTGCATCAAAGTTAATAGAAATACCACAAAGTTTACGTTATTCTACTCAGTTATTCTCGGGATAGGACTATCTTGGGAAGTTAGACAGCAAATAGACTCAAAATGTGCCAAAAAGAGGAATTTGTCCACGGAGAAGGATTTTGGCTCAGAAATACCATCCATGTCCACTAGAGGGGGCTGTATGTACATAGTTCAAGTTGGCTGGGATATAAACTTTGGGCTTCTGCTTAATTTTGGTATTTCTTGTTTTGACCGTGCACAGTGCTTTTAAACCGGTGTAAACCAGATCGGATGGGGCTAACACATTCCGTCCCTGGCGATGTGCTGCGGCAACCGCGAAAGGGAGAAGCCGAAAGACAAAGAAGAAAGAATTCATGATATTCTTAAAAGTTTAAGTTCAGTTAAAACCAGGTTTTGAGTGCCTGAGATGCTTCAGGAATGAAAGGTTGGATTTGTAGGAATGTAAAACAGCAGAGCAATGTCCTCAAAAAGCTTTTACATCCTTTTTGTTTTTTAACTCTGAGCTTTCAACTCTCACCATTCCCTCTATATCTTTTATCCCTTTTTCTCACTTTAAATTTATGACCGGACGTGTCTGTCCTTGTATTAAAATCATGCATTGTGCAGAGGATGCAAAACCATACTGACTTCGCATGAAATCCTTATAATGCTGCGGAATTTAAACAATTATGTCCTTGCCTTTGCTGTAACTGTATAAGTGTATTCATTCTTTGTTACGCTGATTTACATAAACATCGACCGTGACACGCATAAAGTGTTGCAGGGCAGAGTTATTCAAACAGGATGATTGTGCATGTTGTCTTAATAAGACATAAGAGCCTCCTCAAAGAATACGAATAAAGAATTTGGAGACCAAGACCTGCTGTCAAGCCTATAAGTTCACTGTAAGGAATAAAAAACGAGAAGTCTTCTGGCGTCTCCGGCATTTGTAATTTGCAAAGATTAAGGCATTGATAGCGCCGACTCAACGTGCTAATAAAAGACGACGCACCGTCCTCTGCGACGTACTGTACTGCCTCTGCATGAAAAGCAAAAGAGAATCCATTCTCTATTTTCTCTATTGATTTCTCCGCTTTATGAGACATGCTCTGAAAGCGGCGCCGTCTGAGCTCCAGTGTGTTCAACTCCTACCAGCGCTTTCAGAAATTAAACTTTTCATTCTCTCTCTCGCCTCGCCGGAGTCACGGAGTCGTGGCCTTTGATTTTCATCACACTTTATCAAGTTGACCAGAGACTTCTTGTTTGACTTACCCTGCGACGCTCGCTTCCTCTCCCTCGCACGCGTGGCTCTCAGAATAGTCTTTTGCTGGTTTCCAAGGCAACTAAGCAGGACCGGTGTCCAGGGAGGGCAGACAGACATTGAATGGAAGAGCATGAAATAGTGGTTACTCTGAGAAAACGCTTCTACCTTTCACCTCAAAGCCTTTATATATATATATATATATATATAAAAGCTTTGAGGTATATATATATATATATGAATAAAGAGACGTTTGTCCCAAAAACTTTTCTTTTTTTTAATCCAAGTCTTGTTTTATTCAGTTTTCTGATGTAACGTCTTTTTCCCCGCCATGTGGATGAAGCAAAGTTTTTCAGGATAAGCTGCAGAACCCTTGGAGGACGAGAGACTCAACGTTCTTCTCCCCGAGGTCACCACTCCGAGGGTCCATATTAATGAGAAATAGATAGAAATTGAGGCTTACAAGAAGTGAGAAAGAAAAAAAAACAACAACTCGAGGGAGAGAGAGAGAGAGAGAGAAAGAGAGAGAGACGGCTGGTATCAGTCGTCTAATTAATCTGTTGGGTCGGTGATGTCCGGGGAGATGGGAGAGCGACGAGGAACCTCAGCGACACCAGGAGACAATAGAACTCTCAGTTCTTTCTGCATGTTGAATAATCCTTTTATTTTCAGCAAAATAAAGAGGCAGTTAATAACGGAGCTCTTCAAGGGTCAGGGAGTTTTTTTAAAAATTATTTCGTGTCCATTCCCACATGGCTGACATTTGTGACTTAAACCTACAAAGCAAAAAATGACTCTTCACGTTACTGAGGTTGATCCAGAACCTTCATCTATTATCTGTAACATCTTATCCTGTTCATGTTTGGGCCACTAGTCTTGAGCCTATCCCAGCTGACTTTGGGCAGTAGACGCGGTACAACCCATCACAGAGTCGATACGTAGAAACAAACAACCATTCACGCTCACATTCACACCTACACGCGTTGATTTGTGTTGATTTTATGTTGTCATAATTATGATGTGTGCTGCTGCCTTCCTGGCGGTACCTTGAAAAAGAGATGCTTGATCTCAAGGGGATATTTCCTGGTTATTTAATCAAAATTAAAAAAAATTTGTATATTTGTATATATATATAAATTACTTTTTCTCAGAAGTTTGTTTGTTTGCGTTGAGAGATCTGATCCAGTAGGCCTACTTGGATGCCATCTGCTATAACGGCAAAAGGAGAAAACAGGAGCTTGCTAATATCCAGCTTTGTTTTTTTTTGCCAAAAACCCTAAAACCTTCAGCCAGACCTACAAGCCCACAGGTTTGGACCCTGCTGGCCAGCCTCCCTTCAGCTAGGCCTATTAGCCTCCTGCTTTTAACCCTATCTGCTATTCTCCAACCTTCAGCTGGTCCTACTAGCCTACAGCTTTAGGCGCTGTCTACTAGCCTTCAACCCTCAGCCTGGGCCTGATAGCCTCTAGCATTGGGCCCTTCCTGCTTCCTTCCAACCTTCTTCTACATCTGCTAGCCTCCAGTTTCCAGTCTTGTCTGCTACCATCAAACTTCTGTGAGGCCTGCTAATGTACGGCTTTGGGCTCCGTCTGCTAGCATCCGACCTACATTTGGATCTACAAGCCTCAAGAACTGGAACTACCTGCCTGGAGTTCTATCACCAAACAATTCATCCACTGCATCAACTGAACATTTATCACTCTAAAGTGCAAATCTTTGAGATCCGGTATTCTCAGAACCTCATGCTGTTAAAAGTTTATTTTATCCACTCAGAGATTTCCTGTTCACAGTTCTTAGATAACAGCGCTGCTGATTAATCACTTCCTGTCAAATCTGTATTACGGTGAATGGTTATGCTTTTTTAAAAAATTTTATCGGGTAATGTTCAGCCCAATCCTTCCTCTATGCAATATCTACCCACCCCCTCTGATTTTGATACTAGGATCTGGTCTTGGTTTTGTACATTTAATTGTCAGAAGTCTTGTTCCTAGAATGGATATGATCAGGATCGTGGTCCTGTCTGAAACATGACTTAAGAAATCTGGTGTCGGATGAAATGCGACATGACCGTTCAGATTGAGGTCGCTTTGAAAAATATCAGATACGTATCCAATTTAGGACCACTTATGAAATTGGCCTGGGTCTGATTTGAAAAAATCGGATTTGTGTTGTTCAGGCCGTCATAAAAAAAATCAGACAAGGGTCACATATGGGCAAAAAAGTCGGATTTGGGCCAAACTTGCCTTCTGTGTGAACGTAGACTTAATTGAGACCTGGGACTTGGGGACCATCAGATTGTATAGAATGTATTCCTTATTATTCTTAACAGAGTTTCTTCGATACTGGATGTTGAACTGACACTGGAATACTTTCACTCTGTAATAAACATGTTCCGATTAAAGAATTTAGAGTAAGTGGGCGGGACAATCCCTGGTTTTACTTAGTTCATTATTTTAAGGAATAAATCATGGGCCCAGGCTAGATTCTCAAACCCCTCTTCTGATTGGACTTCTTTTAGAACCCTAAGGAACAAGTTTACCGTCATGGTTCAAAAGACCGAATCAGACTATTACCTGAAATCACTAACAGAAAACTTAAATGACCCTTGTAAATTCTGGGAATCAATAAAAATCCTTCTCCGGTACTCATAATGCTTGAAATCCTACCGGAACACATTCTGGTTGGCACAGATGGAATAAAAGACAGAGCTGCCATTGTTCTTCTGTTTAATAAATAGTTAGACCCCTCACTAATAATAGTGAGGGGTCTATATGTGACGAGGCAAATGTAATTATGTATCGACCAACGCTGCAGCTGATGAAAATATGGATCTGTTTGATCTTAAACCTATTCAAATAACTAATAATAATAATTGTAAATAATTGTAAAGCTCTGAAAGACTTTGACCACGAAACGTCAGCAGAACCAGAGAATCCAGATCTGTATCTTCTGAAGATAGCGGCAGATATTATCGCAAAGCTTTATACATATATAGATATATACATATATAGATGTATATATGGAAAGCCTCCTATGTTCTCCTTTTTTCTGAAAGGTGGTGATCCCTCATTACTGAACAATTATCCTCCGGTTTCAAAGCTCCCAGTTTGGGCTAAGATCCTGGAATCACAAGTTAACTCACAACCGAAACGGTTTTCACTTGAAAATCTTCAATCCGGCTTTAGAAAAGAGCCGAGCACCTCAGCCGCCGCTGCTCTAGTGACAAATGACATCGTTGATGCCTTGGACAGAAAACAGCGTTATGCTCCTTACTTGTTTGTCTTTCTGAGCCGTTTGATTCAGTGGAACAAATATTGCTGCTGAACAAACTAAGGGATGCTGGTTTCAGTCCAATGACTGTAAAAAATGGTTAACAAATTATTTTTGCTTGTGGGACTCAGTGTGTTTATGCAGAAGGACACAAATCCGGATTTTCTCACAATAAATATAAAGGCGTCCCACATGGGTCCATTTTGGGACCTTTTTTATTCTCATTTTTATAAATGATCTGTTTAAAGATTTTTAAATCCGAAACACATTTCTATGATGACGACGCAGCGATTTACACAAATGCTCATAGCGTAGCTCAGGCTGCATTCCAGTATGGTTGAATGACAAGCTTTCATTTGATGTACATTTTGCAGAAAATGAAGATTGGGGATTTTAGAAATAAACCTTGTTTTGGAAAGAAGGTGGTTTGGTGGGTTGGATGTCACGGACCACCCACAGGATAGATGCTTTGTATTACTTGTTGGATTTTAAATGTGTTATTGGTTTCTATCTTGGCCAGATCTACCTTGTAAAAGAGATTTTTAATATCAATGGGACATCCTTGTTAAATTAAAAAAAAAAAAAAAAACTTTTACAAGATTCAACCAATTTCAGATGAAAAAACACGACCGGGTTAAGTTGAGTTTGTCTTGTTTTGTGTCCAACCTTGATTCCATTCATGAGATGTACAGACACTAAAATCTTTGTTGCTGTTCAAACCGTTTGTACTTAAGAAGTATTCTTCAGATTAAATTTAATAAAAATCAAATAATATTTATTAAATGGATGATTAAATGTTTTTTTTTTCATCGCTAAGTAATTCTGTTGGGTCAGCTTAATTTATTTGGGTTAGATTAACTTCATCTAGTAGAGTAATAATAAGCTGAATTAACCTTTATAAATCATTTTGGGGCGAATCCAGGCAATTAAGTTGAATCATCTTTCAATCAATTAAGTTGGGACTAATTAAAGCAACTGTGTTGAATCAACTCTGATTAATTAATTTGGGATTAATATAAGCGTCTAAACTGAATCAACCTTAATAAATTACTAATCCAAGCAACTCATTTGTATAAACCATAATAAATTAAATTGGGACTAATTTAAGTTGAATCAACCTTAAGACATAAAATGGGACTAATCAAAAAAACTTCCTAAACTAATTTTATTATAACACATTAAGTAAAACAGCACAAATATAAACCCAATGTCGTACTTTTACGTTGAGAGTTCCTTTTTCTGGAAGACTGACGCATCTGCTAACTGCCCTAAACTGGAAACAACCAACACATTCACATTGCCTTTGAGCGGGAAGTTTGGATATTTAATGAATTATGGAAATCAACAGTAGTAGTAGTAGTAGTTCCTGGTTTAAAAATAGCAGTGACCCAGCTATCAATAAATAATAAGGCAGGAGTAAACAGAACCAACAAACTTCTGTCAGGCAGTTCCATTCCGGTGACACTGCTTTTCAATGAATTCATTAATTCAGGTTGACAGAAATATTATGTCAGGAAATAAGACGCTAATTTACATGCGTTATGTGAATGTTATTAAATAAACCAGATACTGAATTCATTGTTTGATGTACTGGAACAACTGATCCAGGACGTCAAACATACTTGGAGGTCATTTTTGGGAGAGCTGCCCCTGAAGGAATTACCTTTATTCTCCAAAAGGGGGTGCTGTTTCCTGTCGTCTTAAAGAGGGTGAACAGAGAGGTCTGTCAATTGTTGAGAGGCGGAGAGAGAGAGAGAGCGAGAGAGAGAGATTGAGCGCAGTGAGCCTGGGCTGTCAGGCCATATGACCCTCCCCGCTGACACCAGCACCCTAAGAACTAAGTGAGTCATGACTTTATTTCTATTCATCCACTCCTTGTAATTGGACATATGGAGAATAATAAGCTGCTACAGGTGGAGCGAAGGTATTCTTCTAATGAACTCATAGGTCTGTTTAGTTTGTTGCTGCTTCAGTTCAGCCAGGCGGGGGTGGGGTGGTGGTAAGGATTTCAATGCTTTGGCAATACTGTATCAATATTCATGCCAATAAGGCTTGTTAAAATTTGAACATTTGGAAGAGACAGAGAGAGAGAGAGCGAGAGAGAGAGAGAGAGAGAGAGAGAGAGAGGGGAGAGAGAGAGAGAGGGATAGAAGATGCTGGCGGTCGCTCATTTTCTCTGCTGTTTGCAGTTGTTGAACGATCAGTGGTCGATAGCTGATATCCAATCAGATTGAATTATTAGGGGATGTTTTCATTACTCCTGGAATATCAGTCAATATGTCTGCGTCCGCTAAGGGGGGACTGGACATTGTGGTGCTGTCCCAGATTCAGGTTCTGCTCATCCAAGTCCAGATTTACTGAGCCTGCAGACAATCCATGGAACAATAAGTGAGAACATTTGATACCTCTACATGACTTTAACCCTCTGGAGTCTGAGGTCACGCTGGCGTGGGCAGCTGTGGCCCAGGAGGTAGAGCCGTGGTCCACATGGTCCACATGTTGAAGTAACCTTGATCAAAATACTGAAGCCCGGTTTGCTTCATATGGCTGTTCCCATGCTGTATGAATACTGGCATGGATGGTTACCACCATCTGGTGCTGGTGACTCCATGCATGGTGCAACCACTGGGTGTTTGAGTGTTTGAAGGGGTGAATTTTGACTCGTGTGGTAAAAACCTGTTAGTCATTTACCCTCATCTTAACCCAATATACCCTAACTCAACCAACAACACCATTCCCACCACCCGGACACTGGGCTTCTCCACCTGGAAGAACAAGAACATGTGTGCGGCTACTGTTTGTGGACTACAGCTCTGCATTTAAAGGGGCAGTGTGTAAAATTAAGAGGTCTCTATCTATTAAGTTCCAGATTACAATTTATATCACATATCAGATCACCCCTCCCTTTCAAAGTGACTTAAAAGTGTCAAAAAGGTCAGGTAAGGTATCCTTCCTACTGTAAAACGATGGGCCGAAGCTTTGAGGTACGATAACCAATATCATTTTTTGTTCCACGCTTTGGTAGCGTTGTCTTGGTGACTCCAAGAAGAATGAAAACCTGATTCATGGAACATTTCATGAGGTCTCGGGGAGGTAAGAGGACACACTGGAAAATGTACGGGTCGTAACTGGAGCCAACCTTCCCCCGACCTTTTTTCAAGCCAACTCAGCGCGAGTTCTCCACGTCATGTGACCGACAGTTACCGGCATCCGTCTCACCGTTTACCTCTCGAAGTTTTTCACCAATTGAGTCTTTATGTTAGAACCGTAAGACAAAGAAGATTTTCTGCCGAGAATGCACTAAAAAAACCTTTTTATGAATATTATAGTCCATTCGTTCATGGACAGACCTACATTTTAACATACTGCACCTTTAACGGCTCGTTTCCCAACAGACTGCCCTCCAGGCTTAAACCATAGCACCTGCCCAAAATGGAAACAATGGAGCCACTGTGGGCGAAATAATCACTTTTATTTTTCTTCCACAGAAGTTTATTCCCTTTTAGTTTTTAACTTGTAACGTGAGATTATGAAACTATTAAACACAAATGATATTTATGGCTCCTGGTTTCCGGCGAGGGATGCGAGAGCTCAACCTTCACTTCGAAAATAACCCCCCCAAAAAAACCCCAAACACTGAAGTCCAAAATCTTGAACAAGAAAAAAAAGGAGCAGACTTAAAAAAAAAGAGAAAAGGAGTAGTGTTCTCCGATTCAGCTCCCGTCTGATAGATTAGGAAGTCGGAGTCTTTCAATTTCCTCGGAGTAACCCCTCCTCTTCCCTCTGATGAAGTCTTAAAGATCTGACGAGCATCATGAGACATATCTAAGAGCAGTGCCTTCAGTTTTTATTCATGCTCCTTCCCCCTGCTTTTTCAAGTGATCTGCCGCTTCAGAGGGAGGAGGGTGAGGCGGCGCGACGGAGAGGGGAAGGGAGAAGTATGGGAGAGGGAGAGAGGGAAGTGTTTTTCACCAGCAATGAAGTGAGATACCCTTCAGTCGGGGCTGAGGCTGCTGTCACCCCTCACTTCAAAACATTCTGCCATGCAGAAAAGCCAAAAGTCCCCCCAAAACCTGTTATAAGAGTTCACTTTGAACATCAGGGGAAGTCATTCACAAGCAGCCGCCGCTCTTCAAAACTCCCAAAAATATTTAAAACCGCTCCAAAGAATCAGCGAAGGGAAGATAAATCTCTCTTTGGTAAATTATTTGACTTCTTCTGGTCCAGAAATTTGTTTGGCATTACATTATTTTTCTCCTCAAGGGAGTTCAGTCTCATGCTTTTTGGCAAATAGAGGGAAGTGAATTTGTCATAATCACAACCATGCATACACACACACTCACACACACACACACACACACACATGGTTCTCATATTCTGGACAGCTGCAGGGGTGTGGAGGCCTTGGGAAAATGGATCATGGAATCAGGCCAATCAACTTCCTCTGCAGCCAGCACCTGTTTATCTGAATCTGCCGCTGACAATTTTACAGTACGGACGGCGATTGTGAGAATGTGAAAATTAATTCAGACGTCTTATGATTAAATGCGTTTAATCACCGCCAAACATTTCTGCTCTTTATATATTCTTATGAAACGCACGCAGCGCAGTGATGCCGGTTTATTAAAACACAGATTATGCAAATCTGAGTCTATTACACATTCTGCCCTGATTCACTAAACCCTGTTATAATTAAGACTCACACCCACCACCAAGAAAACCCGGCACACACACACACACACACACACACACACACACACACACACACACACACACACTATCGCAATATTAAAGTATTGAAATATTCCCTCGACCAAAAGAGATGCTGAGAAGATGACAGTTAATATGCCTTGATGTTTTTGTCACTCTGAAAACACAAGGCTGAATGTGTGTGTGTACGTGTGTGTGCGTGTGTGTGTGTGTGTGTGCACATGTGTGTGTCGTGTGTGCGAGCTAAAGGGGGGGGGGATATTCTCTGAAGCTGCCCAGGCAGGCATCAGCACTCAATCATCCCATATCTGCCAGACGACACCAGCAGAGAAAACACATTACCCGTGTCGCGTTGCCTCGCCTTCTTCTGTTGTCTTCTCTTTATTATATTTAGGGCTGCTTCGCCTCGGGGTCAGGTGACAATCTGCATTCTCTTTCTACAAGTTTTCTCAAAACTGTCTGGAGTTTTTTTTCATTCTTATTTTGAGTGTGCGTGTGTGTGTTTTGTTTGTCAGTGTGTTTTTTTTTTCTTGCCGTCTCTCTGTTGAAAGGAGAGCTGTTGATGGTTTTTAATCCCTACATGAGTCCTTCTCTGCAGATGACTCTGCTGGCATGGTGTCAGGGAGAAGCTAACAGAGAGCAGCGCAACGCATTAGACAAAAGACGAAATACCCTCAAAAGGGAAGGGGGTAATAGAGAGCAGCGGCGCAGAGCACATTTGAAGTGCCTGTCTAAGTTTTAGGAAAAGAAATGACTTTTCTTTATGGCGGCATATAAATATATAAATGGAACACTTAAAGACATTATCAGGCACTTTCATCCCCCCGGCTTCTCCTGCGCTGGTTGAGGTGGGAAACAGAAGGGAAGTAAACACATCTGCATTTCTGAGTCATGGCATCCAAGGGAGCCGTTACGGGCCGTCTCTGCAAATCTCTCTCTCTGTGTTCCTCGCAGCCCACCAACAGCAAAATCGCCGCTGATGCCGGGGTCACATGTTCCATCAGTCTTCTGGACGATTTAGACGGAGGCTGGCAAATCTAATTGCGGCTCTCCTGATTTCTAATGGTGGCGCACGCTTTCGGTTTACATTTCTCAGGGTCTGCACGCGTGTCTACAGCAGAGGAAGGCGGCTAATGTGTCGCCGCCGTTTAGCCTCCAGTTGACGCTAAGTTGGCACAGTCGGCGTAACAGAGTGGGCCAAGACCGGTCAGGCCATTGCCTCCGCAGTCGCCGTCACCTGGATAAGCAGGCATGTCAAGCCTGAAGGCTCATCTGAAGGGATCAGAGTAACGGCATCAACTGGCAGCCCCCCTGAGCGAGGGGGCGTTGACTCTCTCTCCACCTGCTTTACAGCGTGCTCACTGATGTGCACAACCCCGTGTTCGCTGCTATTTTGAAACAAATAGCTGCAAATTTATGCCGCACTAGAAGCAGTTAGAGAACGGAACTCCGCCATGGCGAGGTCTTATGTGGAAATGTAGTTATATCTTTGATAATTAAAACACGGGAGTTTCGTTGCATCGGTTGAAATAATGAAAGATTTTGGAATTAAAGAATTGCTTTCAGCAGTTGGACGTCATCATATTTAAATATTTCAGCATAACTATATTTAGTTCAAGCAACATTTTATGTTTGCCAAATGACATATGGATGTTGTTTTCTTCAAATGACTTTTCTTTCCATTGAATGAACTAAACAGCTGCAGTGACTGAAATCGCATTAATATGATCTTAAAAAAGGGTCTGGGGGGGGTTAGGGTCCATAATTGTGTTATGAACTCAACATAACTGTACTTAGTACATGCAAGATAAATGTGATAAAGAAATGAAACTTATTCGTTTATTCGATTCATCATAGCTCTATGTTGCAGCACTTAATAAAGACTTTTTAGGGCTTAAAACCATCCAGTAATAATTCTCTTCTTATCTTTTCCCCATTTTTTCCCTCCTTTTTTTCACACAATCACATCTACATAAACAAAGTTGAGTAAATGTGATGCCTTATTTTTTACACTGGTACCCCACTATAAACTGGAAGAGTCAAACTGTGCTTTGCTGCCGTAATCTTAAATGTTACTGCACGTACACATATATATATATATATATATATATATATACATGCAATTAAATACACGCACACGAAACGTTGACTGATTCATTCCTCCGGTGCTCATAAAAAGAGAGAGGAGGTCGCTGACAAATGAAGCACTTTGTACTCCTTTATGTGCGTTTCTATGGACGTGCCTGATTTCCTCTAACCTTGAAATCCTCTCCCTTATCTCTTGTTAACTGTGTGTGTGTGCGTGTGTGTGTGTGAGCATACATGTGTGTGTGTGGCCGGTGATAGCACTATTTCATTATGGCTGTCACCCCAGGGACCAGGCTCATACAACAGGAATAACGAGCATGGTATTCGACTGTGTCGCAGTGAAGGTTTACAAAGAAAAGGGACTCCAGGGGTCAAGGCTGAGCGCTGGCTCCTTCTATCCCCGTCTCATGTGAGCCACACACAGACACACCATGCTTTATGACATCCGCTCTCCAGCGTTTGTCCCTCAAGTGTTGGGTGTCGCAACGTTAACACTCTTCTGCTGCAAACGGCTGAGTGATTAATACCTGGGCTTGACCAAATTTTATTGACCCACAAGATTTGGTGGCTGTTTCCAAGAAAAAAAATGTCTTAGCTGACGCTGGTGGTCGATAAGTAAAAAAGAAAAAAATCCCTTCCAAGCAAATTCCACGAATACATCCTCCTGGGGGGTGCCCACAGCTCTGTGGGGCGTTTCTGTGGGGTCTCTAGATTGTTGAATGTACCACTATGGATCAGGGATGTCTCACGCAGAGTCCAATTTAGTTCCGAACAGGTTGAATATTCATCAAATACATACTTAAAGTGATGTTTCAGAACATCTCCGGTGTAGAACCCAGCCGCCAGAATTTTAACCAGAACTAAGAGACGTGATGACATCACTCCTGTTTGAGCGTCGTTGTTTCCCAATATTCTTTTAAAACAAATTTCAAGATTTGAATGATCACTCTAATGGTCCTGTATGGATTTTTATCCTATCTCGGAACTTTTCCTATAACGTACCAACCAGAATTAACTGGAGGTCCTTGGGTGGTTTTGGGGCTCAGCCCTACGAGGTCAGATCAGCTGAGTCAGCGATCTCGATCCGTCCCCAGGTGGCAATTCTTACGGCATACAGAGTCGTCATAAAAACAAGAAAATCTTATTAAGGTCTAAAAACACTCAGAAAAGAAAACAAGCAGGACAAACTTTACGGATCAAAAGTGAAACGTCACTCGAGAATGTAGGAATAAAATAATAAGTAATCACAATGATATTATCATGAATATCAATAAGATCATCTTATGTCCAAATGTTTTTGGACATAATTGTCTAACTGGTGGTCCCATTATGTCAAAACTTGCTCATATGAAACTAGACAAGTAGATCTAGCTTGTATATAATATTATTTTACTATAATAGTTCATATTTCATTAATTAGAAGGTGTTTTTGTGTTACTACTATTATTATTATTATTTATTATAACATTAATATGAACTTCTCATATAATTCAGAACAAACCAAGAGAAAAA
This sequence comes from Lophius piscatorius, assembly GCA_009660295.1. Taxonomy (NCBI): domain Eukaryota; kingdom Metazoa; phylum Chordata; class Actinopteri; order Lophiiformes; family Lophiidae; genus Lophius; species Lophius piscatorius. The sequence continues at coordinate 155,464 of VRLP01000913.1, forward strand.
AACTGGCAAATTTGAGTTGCAAAGTTGCATTCTGGGATTTGTAGTATCAATGAAAAAGTGTTTGTGCTTTATACCAGCACATTCTCTATAATCTCTAATATAGAAATGAGATATTGTCTCCCGGGCCGGATATAATCGTACCACGGGAGCCTTGAGTTTGACATGTATGCATTAGATCTTTCTTTAAGTGAATTAGCATATGCTGTGTACTCTGATTCTGTGTACCATGGGTACTTCCTGTTTTGCATTTGCAGCGGAGGTGATTCATGACTTTCAGGGTTTTTTTCAGAGATGGAAAACTGACGCATATTCTACCAACCAATTTACGGATGCACATATTGGTCACCATCGCACCTTGACTCCCACATGTGTTGACACAAATGAGGGCATCTTGGTTGTTGCTTTTTTGTGGTGCAACAAATCAGGAACATCTTACCCATGCGGTCATTTAGCACTTCCTCTGGCAGCAGCTCATGATTGTGAATATAAATATCATAATCCCGTAACATTGGGCGAGATTTCCCTCGGCACTGTTATGAATTCATCCCTAACAATAAGCAGTTTATGTAACAAATTGCTTTGAGAAATCTGTCTACTAATTCAATGCTCTATCGGGAAATGCTGCCGCACATTTGTGTCGAAGCACAAGAGATGAATTCCCGTTTTGTGAGCAAGTAAATGCCGAGCGTTCTGCCGCGCTTAAGCGAGGTCACGGCGAACAATGGCTGATGAGAAGTGAAGAGCGGCGTGAAAAACACGAGAGCTGGAGAACATAAAAGAGAAAAACTCGGTGTTGAGAACATTTTATACCACCAAGCACACAAATAAATCCGCAGTCAGTCAGAGTTGCAGCAGTTTATTCCGTCTGTTGCCCACCTTATCAGCACGTGTTATCTTAAAGGGGAAAGTCCGCACACAGGAAGCTTTACGCGACACGACATGGATCCTTTGACAGTTCATTCAACTATTTTCCTCTTTCAAATCAGGCCACAACTTCCTCATTGCCGATTGTATACGCCTCCTTGTTGCTCTCTTTCTCTTTTTTTTTTTTTTTCCGAATGTTGCGTCACTGAGTTGTGGTTTTCTCATCACTCATAATGCACAGGAAGTGTGTTCTGGCAAAGCGGGTCCCTGTCACTGTTTCCATTCCTCGCCAAGGACCACAAAGCTAAATTTAAAGCAAATAACAAGATCACAGGTGCCTAAAAATACCCACTTCCACATCCATATGTGTTTAATTTAGCTCCTTGGGGTTATTTATACTGAACCGTGTTAATATACTTATGTCTGGGCTGAGGTAGAGTTTACTGTGTGACGTATTCGGCTACAGAGGAAGCAGCCCAAGCCAATTAGCGAGCTGTGGCGTTATAGAGGAGCTGGTAAAGTCAGGACAGCGCGCCGCTTGAGCTTAGCTGTCCAGGATGATCCCATGAATGAAGTCTGGGCAGGAAATAGAATGACCGGCGTCGAGAGGCGTGTCCGTCCGACACCTGACTCAGGACCATCATTAGATTTTGCTGATGCGAATGCGGTCGTCATCGATCAGCTGATTGGATTAGTCCTTCACTTCAGCTGAAAGTCTGCCCAAAACAAATGAATCCACAACTCCTGATGTCTTTTTGTCACACAGACCATAACTGAGGTACAAACACAACCAGCTCTGTCCTCAAGAAGGGTTTTCATGCAGCTGTACTCCACTTAAGTGTTTTTTTACCTTCATTTTAACGCAAAAATCTGATATTCATACTCTTAAATTCATAATGTGTGGATATTATTATATTATATTCTTCTTCTTCTAAGATTTAGAGAAACCAAATTATAGAATGGCTTTTCTAATCTGGTAAAAAAAAAAAAAAAAAAAAAAAAGTTTGTGCAATAATAATACTTGAAAGAGAAATGAAAAGTCCTAATAACGGTTCATCATGTACCTAACCCTATATTATTATTATCATTACTCCTTCCACTGCCTAGGGTTTCTAAACGGAAAACCCCTTTACAACGACACACTGGTGTTTACGCTGGATTTCTAAACTTTATTCATCCTCGTACTGATACACATCTGTTAAACTGCACAATAGAAGTACTGGACTTCCTTTCCATCCATCCATCCATCCATCCATCCATCTACATTATTACATTGTGTTTGGTATTAGATTTAGAAAAAGAAACAACAGAACAAAACAAAACAAAAAAAATCTGTCATGATCTTATGTTATTCTGGAAGCATATCGTGGCGCCAAGTCCAGCCCGCTTCAGCTTCCTCAGGAAGTAGAGGCGCTGGTGACTGTGTTGTTTCTCCAGCCGAGGTTATCTGCCATGTTCACTTCCAGGTACTTGGAGCTGGAGACCACCTCGACAGCTGCTCCTCCGATGCAGGGGTGGTGGAGGGTGTTGTCGCCCCTCCTGGAGACCACAATCATCACTTTTGTTTTTTCTCACAATGATTCAGAGGTTGTTTGCTGTGCAATAAACCAACCAACCAACCAACCAACTAATCAACCAACCAAGCAGGCTTCTTACTTTAGTCGATTATTTGTACTTTGCATCAACCTGTTTGGAGATGATGACAGGTAGGGAAGAGGATCCCCTGCTGCTTCCAACAGACAAAACAAAACATCAGTACATCAGTATTAAATATGTACCAAGATGAAACAGAGAGGAAACATTCGTAAGGAAGGGACTCGACCATGGAGAAAAGTTGAGTTTTTTTTAATCCACTTTGCTCATCTCTATATATGCCATTAATGCAGAGTAGATGAATGTAATAGAAGCGGAAATAAAGAACCTCACTCCTTAAATTAATATTATATCAGTAGACCTACTGAGGATCAGTTTGGTCTTACAGCCACACCCCGTACAAACTGCTTCTTCTTCTTTTTTCCGACACCAGTTACTAGACTTGTAACTGAATAAATAATGTGTGTACTTGGAATGTCTGGTTCCTCAGTCCCTCTCAACACCTGGCCAATTTAAGGAACTGGAATGTCCTCCGCCTCAAAGCCTGTTCTGGTGTCCGATGAAGATTGCAAAACTATGACTGTTTATATTAATTACCGCTGTACGAATGAAAGAAGACAAAGAATCACTATGTGGGGGAGGAGCAGAGGTTATGACGGCAAAATAAGGTGTGGGAAATCTATGGCTATGTCTCAATGCTCAGTTCTGATTCTTTTCTTAGATCGGATTTGTTTTGTGTCGCTGTTCACATTACTTTTAAAATGTGTCCTATATCACACTCCAGTATTAACAGTTCACGGCCAAAACTGACTCGCATGCGCAAAAGAACTATAATAAATACGTCAGACGCAGCATGCTGTCCGTACGGAAGCAACATGCACGGGTCACTGAAGTTAGTTTGAATGTTTTGTTTATAACTTGTAATAAACGTGTTATAAACGTGTTATAAATGTAGCGGCTATAGCTCAGTGGGCCGAGCGGCCATCACCCATATTGGAAGATTAAAATTTCAACAGTCCAGCCCTTGCTGTGTAGTAATCAGTCATTATTACTGATATTGATGTTGTTATTATTATAACGGTGGTGGGTGCCAGGGCAGCTTTGTGACAAATGTCGATGGAAGCTGACGTCAAAGCCGCCTGAATTCCGATCTGACAGATCAGACTGAGGTGGCACTGCAAAAAAATCCGATCAGTGTTTGATTTGAACCGGGAGAGATCAGATTCTGTGTGGTTCACACTGACATGAAGAAGTCACAGATGAGCACAAAATCGGACCTGAGACACATTTTTCCTGCTTTGTGAACGCAGCCTGTATGTCACAGAAGAACTTCAACTTCAAGGTGCGGAAAGGAAGAAAGTTAAACACAGCAAGGAGAACATCTCCCAGAGTTCATCGATATCAGCCCCTTTAACAGCAACAACTCCTCCCTCCATTATGTCTGTGCCGAGGGTATTGTGGGGCCTGGACTTGATGCACCTCTTTGCTCCGCCAGCCACAGTCACTATTATCATCGTCAAGAGGAAGGGGTTGAGAGAGAGGTTAGTGGACTTGGATCGGAGCCAGGGTGGGGTTTACTCCGGCTAATGTTACGCACCGCTCACTGTGACTGGCTCCGTTAACTCAGTCTGGCTGGGAACAGAAGCCAATAATGGGACAATTACCCCGGGCACTGCTGAGGCTCTTTGGCCAAAGTCTAGTCTGTGTCCATGTGGTTGTGAGTTCTACCGCAGATATGCATACTCACTCACTACAGATATGCTAATTGTAACGTTTCTGAGGGGTAGGGTTGTTTTAACTGCTTGCTCTAAACTTTTCCCACGCTGTTTCTCTTTAAATCCTTGGCGCTACCGACTTATGAAATTGACGTTTGATACAAAATACAGGATTATTATAAATACTCAAATGCTGGGTTTGATGTTGCTGGGTAATAGGTTGGTTGGTTTTACCTAACATTTGGTTAAAAATGATGACTCAGCACATGTCGAGGCTCTTCTTTTTTTTTAAAGTGCTCAATCCTCATGCAGACAGCAATCTGACCTGATCTTCGACCTTTGCCCCAGCAGGGAAGGAAACAGTAAGACCTTTAAAACTGTTGCTCAAAAGATAAAAACAGTACACCAGCTTGATATATATACATATACATATAGAGATTTATATTTTTCCTACTTTTCTTTCACCTGTAATATTTGATCTCGTCTCATTCCACGAAACGACATTCCACGAAACGAATCCTATGAAATTAAGTTAATGACATATCAGGATACTGTCACGTAAGGATGACATCACAGTAGGAGGAGCTTAGTTTTTCTAAATGGGTTAACTGATGATTCAATGGCTCAAGTCTTCATGAAGTGCATAACCTAATTTTACTTTTAACTAATTGGTCCCATAACATGATCTAAAACCTGCCAAAAGAACGTGACTGAACATGACCTTTATTTAACCTTTGCTCCCGCACATCAGGAAATGGAAAGCCCTTAGATCTGTAGCTCAGAAGACATTGACAATACACTAGCTTAGCATAACAAGACAATTCCTACTGTTAAAGTGAACTAAAAGGATGTTTACTGACTGCATTATTGACCTAAGCTCGCATAAGAGAACCAACATTAAGCTAAATAGCTATATATAGCTATAGCTAGAAGTCAGTCTTCAAAATATAGCTATTTGAAGACTGACTTCTAGCTGAATTTCAATATTTGGCCAGACAACCTTTTTTTTTTTTTTTTTATCATTGTTAAATATATTAACAAAAATTTCCACATTAAATGTCTAAAATTACCCTTTGTGCCCTTTATCTCAAACTATGTCTAATTTAATTCAAGGTAACACTGCATTTCATTTGCTCACCTGTCACCTTAACTTCCTGGATAGAGTGAGAGAGAGCAGAAGTCAGGTGACAAACATGATGAAATCTAACCTGAATGAAAATAACCTCATCCGTGACTCACAGCGAGCGTTCTAACAATGAACACAACCACTCCCAGTGTCCCAAGGGAGGGGTTGTCTTCATGATCAGACTACTTATGTTCAGCGTTTTGAATGAGCGACCCCTCATGGCAGAACCTTTATTTATTGAGGAGCTTTCATCAGGATGAACGAATCATCATCAGTCTTCTTCAGTTTCCATTTCTTCTGCCATTTCTTCCTTTCCCTTATTCTTTCCCAGCTATGACTCCCTGTCTCCAGACAATCCCCGTCTTCTTGCCGGTACTAACATGGGATTATAGTTTAGCTAACATAAGGTAGATGTGGTGGAGCTTTTGGTGAAAGCAGATTAGCTCTTAATTTCACAAGAAGAAAATGAGCCGAAGGTCCAACTATTTATAGGCCGATTTAGTCCGCCCCTCTACTCAGAGCTTGGCAGGAGATCAGTGTAACTTTTGAGGCCGGGGTCAGTGTGTTACTATGGCGACACTTCCACGGCCGTGTGTTGGTGTGTGTAAGAGGTGAGGGTGTGCTGTTCATGAACGTGTGAGAGTGTGTTTCGGTTCCTCTCCCTCCCCGTTCTCCAGCGCCGGCGGCCTCAGCAGCAGCAGCTCTCCCAGCCCCCGTGGAGAGCCAGCACGTTAGGTAACAGCATTCTGGAGTTCCCCTGGACTCGCTCCAGACCTCCTCTTCCTTCCCTCCTGCCTCTCTCCCACAGTGCTCCCCTCCTTCTCCCCCCTTCTCTCCCACCCGCTTCCCCTTCTTCACTGCTGTTCCCAACAGTCCCATACAATACAACCACTGCTTTATTTGTCTCTTAACAGCGGGCCAGCTCCTTCAGATGTTTTCCATTTTTTTCAGCACCACCTTTCCTCTGAGCTCTGCTCTTGGACCATCGTTCTGTTCGGTCCTACGGGCTCAGTCGCTCTATTAAAGCGGGAGATGTGATCTAAAATGTCAGTGTCTGCTGTCTCAGCATCCCAACACATCTGCGCTGACTCATTTTCCCGGGTTCCTCATTCTGAAAAATGAAGACATCTTTCCAAAACATTTTTGTCTATTTATTGCTCCGGCGAGTCAGCGTCCCATTACTGTCACAATCGTCATCATCATAGCAACAAACGTGTGATGAAAAAGGCACAGCAAGAGGCCTCAGAGTAAGGTCACGGGTTCAAATCCACCTCTTCGCCCTCGGGGCCTTTTTGTGTGGAGTTCTCCCTGTGTTTGAGTGGCTTCCTTCCGGTTACTCCAGCTTCCTCCCACAGTCCAAAGCACACGATGTATATGAATTACTGACTCTTAAAGGTCCGTTGGTGTGCATGTGAGCGTTACAGGTTGTCTGTCTCTGTGTGTGATGTATTGGCAGCTTGTCCAGGATGTTCTCTGCCTCTTGACTAATATCTGCTTGGACAGGATCAAGCCTGCCAAGATCCTGATAAGAAGTTACAGACAATTACTAATAAAAGGGTGATGAAACACCAAAACTAAAAAGTTTTTATCTCTTGGTATGGTAAAGTGGGCGTACCAAAATCAGACTGGGCGGTTCCAGCACTAAGAACTATTATTTTATGTCTTTGTTGATGGGGACTCAAAATTTCAGTAAGAATATAATTTTGGTTATTTATGTCTCTTAATGTTTCCCTTTTAAATGAGTATAGCAGGAGCCTGAAACGTTCTGATAAGGAAATATCGGTCTACAGTGACAATATTTTCAAATTTGATGAGTAGATTTCTTGCCTTGTGAAGTCTCACTTCTTTAAGCTGAGACAGATAGTTAAGAAAAAGGCTGATCTCCTCCTCAAAGCCAACAACAGCATTTTGGAATCGTTCCTGTCCGTTACAGGATCAACTCCCAAAATCAATCAAGATCTTCATGTATGGCTAAACTTGTTAAGGCTGAAGCTAGAGCGCCGAGGTCAACTAGTCTGCTGTGTCCAGAACCGGTTTTCAAACCCGTGGCGTTGGAGCCTTCGCAGTCACCGCTCCGAACCTGTGGAACACATTACTACTTGAAATAAGTTGTAACGCCACTCTTGGATTTTTTAAAATCTCTGTTCAAAACCCATCTCTTCTCTTTGGTCTTCCCTTCCAGATGTGAATGTTATTATCCCAAAAGGTTTTTACAATTTGTCAAACTTGTTGGTAATTGTCCCATGAAAATAAAGTTGACTTGACTTGACATGACCCAAAGATCACAAAGACTGAAAAGTCAGAGATGGAGTAATGAGAAAAAGAAGGTTTACAAATGTGATGATGTCAACAAGGTGGAAAAACTACCGAGGACCTGTTTTAGCATGTTTACCAGCGCCCACTCCATCCAGTGTCAAGCCTCCATGCCAGAGGAACAAGCTGCTGCAGGCTTGTCCCGTAAAGGCACACAACAATAAGTCACCCGGTTTTGCTCCCAGTGCTGACAAAGCACAGCGTCACAATTTCCAAAACCTCTCCTTCCACTTTTGCATCATCTCACATAAAGACAGAAACGTCAGTGAATCCGTGTAAACTGTCATGATCACACCATCACAGACACGCTCATTCTCTCAAACCTATTCCTCAACCTTATAAGAATGAACGACAATATTGGACAAAACTCTCAATTTTACCGGTCCATCTACGTTCCAAAGCTCACCTATAGTAGTGAGCGGGGTGTCGTGAGCGAAAGAAGGAGGTCAAGGACACAAGCGGCGGAAGTGTCACTCGTCGGGGGGCTTGACTCGGACACTTGTGGAGCTCAGACACCAGGAGGACCTCGGAGTGACGCGTCTTATCCTCCAGGCATCTGATTAGGACGCCTCCCTTTGGAGGTTTTTCCCGCAGGTCCAACTAGGAGGAGGCACTGGAGTAGAACCAAAGCTTACAGGAGGGACTTCTTATCTCATCTGGCTTGGTAACGCCGGAGAGTGTTGTTGGGGAGAGGGACGTCTTCAATACCCTTCTCAAATATATAGATATAGGCCAGTTTGTTTCAATTTTGAGTGAAACAAACTGGCCTATATTTAAAGTTATAGCAAATAAAAGAAGTCATCAAATGTTTAACAACCGCTGACAGCAGCAAAGTCTAGCCCAAAAATATTTATGTGTGTTTCATAAAGTTTATGTGTGGTGATGGTAGCTGGTCCTGACAGTGTGCGGCAGGAGATGACTGCGTGTTTGAGACCCCTTTCATTCGGCAGATAAGTGACTTAAATTGGATGAGTTTATTTGTCTGGCCGGCCTTAAACACGACCACATCGGCCGGGATGTCTGAGCCTCAGTGTCTGACTGAGAGTGAAACACACCAGCTTCCTCTTTCCACCCATCAGCCCTGCTGTCTTTTCTTTTTTTTTTTTCTTCCTTTCACTCAATCTTTTTCTCTGAATGTCAGCCCAGTGATATCATGGAGAAGCGGACGTGATGTCACTTCCTGTTTGGTTTTTTAGTCGCTCTTGCCAGTGTTTCACAGAAGCAGCAGCTTGCCGGTCCCTGTAAGCGGAGCTGGAAACATGTAAATTAATGGGGTCAAAGTTTAGAACCTTCACATTTTTTTTTTGTTTTTTTTTTTAAAGCCAAATTGAAGTCACAGCCCAGTTTTTCATTGTTGTTGGATTTGTGGTTCTGATTAACCCCCAACAGACCTTGGAGACAAGAATCCAAAACCATTTAAATCCTATAAAAACCTTCTATATTCTTGATTTTTAACTCATGAAGGGCATGTTTTCAGATTGTTCTTTATCACTACATGTATATTTCAACATTTTTAATAATAGCAAGGTCTTAGTAACATTGTGTTAAACTAGTTCTGATTACATACTTTGAAGAATTTCACATTGAATTTACTTTTTCTCATTTCAGAGTGATTGCATGAAATATATTTATCCTAAATCCAGATTTAAAAGTATACTTCCATTTTAAAGGTGAATACACATAGTATTATTTTATGTACATTTTAAACTAGATTTATATGAGTGCCTCAATTAAGATTCACCAATTCACCAATATTACTTGTTTTTGGACTGTAGGAGGAAGCCGTAGTAAAAAAAACTCTGAACAAACAGGCCTCAGGTTGGGATTCAAACCCGGAACCTCCCGTCCGTTTGCTTCCAGTGCTCACCGCCACTCCTTCGTGCGTGTCTGCACATGAACAGGCAGGATTTTTCTTTGGAAATTAAATTGGACTCATTTTATTCTTATTACTCTCAATTGAGAGAAATGAACTTGCTGTTAACAGACGCAGTACATCCTTAAATTAATAAAAAAAGATATGTAGGATACAATAATGTACCAAAGGCGATCAAATGAGCCACTTTTAAACTATTATTGGGTAGATTCAGTATAGTTTCATTGACATCATGCTGTGTTTTTGTTAAAATTTGGATATATGTTGTGAAATCTTAAATAAAGCAGGGGATATGAGACATGATACACAAACTGGGTCATATAATATGACAGGTTCAGTCACATTTTTCAAAAAGAAGAGACTCAAAATGTGCATTAAATGGGACATTAAAGGGTTACCATATCAGTGTGTTGCTTTTTTAATATTTAATTCAATTTGGGGCGGCTGTAGCTCAGTGGGTAGTGTGACCGTTTCCCAATCAGAGGATTGGAAAGTAGCCGGCTCAAACCACGGCTAGTCTATATGTTGTAGGGTCCTTGAGCAAGACCCTGAACCCAAAAGTCCTTGCTTCACAGGACCTGCCCACTGATCCTCATGGGTGGGTCTAATGCAGAGAACTGAATTTCCCTCAGGATGGATAAGGTTCATGAGAAATTACACCTTTATAGAACTTCTAGACGTTCATTCGTCGAGGCTAATTCGACGTCTCGCACCTAAAATCTATCTATAATAGAGTCTTTTTTTTTAATCTCTCCTGAAATTCATGCTTTCACCATTTCACCAACCAGGATCCGTCTTTTAAACAGAAAAAAAAACAACCCTGTGCAGAGGAGGAGGTTGTCCGTCATACAGTGTCCCCCTAACTTGACCCCAGCCTGACCTCAGACTCTAGGGGGCTAAGGAGGAATGGTTCTGGGTTCTTATGGGTTAAAGTTGTATGAGTTCACCACTCAAACACACTTAACTCCGAATCAGCTTTTTCCAGCAATCCTGGTGCACAAATCCCTGAAGGGTAAATTTTTGCGTAGCAAAACAATTGAGGCCACATAGCTGGAGGACAATACGATGTACTATAACTCCCTCTATATATATCCCGTATTGTCTGTTCTGCCAAAAGAGCAGCAGTGAGCAAACTCCGACTCCTTTTCCTCATCATCTGTCCTCAGCTGAGATTCTGCTGGTGAAAGACAGGCTGTGACACCCAGTCCTGGTAATGGAAGGCAATTATAAGCCCTGGTGAGAGCTGTGGCAAGGGGGTAAAACTTTTCTACGGCCCCCCCTCCAAGGGCCCTGACATGCAGACACACTGAAATTAATTGCTACAAAACATCACGGAAGCTTGACGCACACATGTGCGAAGAATGAAACAATGCACTCCATGCGACATTGCATTGATGCTGGTGGAAGGTGGAAGAAGAAGAAGAAGAAGGAAAAAACAAAAAAAAAAAGGCAGCAAAGAGAAGCAGCAAAAAACTTTGAAAAAAAACAACAAGTAGATCCTTTCCAACAAATCATGTTTTCATCTAAATAAAGAAGCCAAAGACAATAGACCCGGGTACCTTGGAGACACAGAGGACTATTTTCTCCATGGCAACCAGTGTGGTGTGTGACAATGCCGCAGTGCGAGGTTTTGAACTGCTAAAGCTGTCTGGGAATGCATAGATAGATGAGGAGAGGGACTCGGAGTGAGAACCATGGAGGGCTGTCTGTGCGCTCGTAATGAGAACACACACTGTCACAATCCCGCTGCGAGTAAAAATGGAAGTTCATGACTTTCCGACTCACGGTATTTTCTTTCGTTGACTCTTAAAGTCGACGCGGAGAGAAAATCATGTTTCCTAACTAAATTATTAAAGTCAGCCTGTACGTGTTTCCAGCAGGGGAATATCCAAATATTCTAATGCATAAATATTGCTCTGCAGTTGCTATGGCGCTACCCTTATGTTTGGCTGCACTACGTGGCCTCCGTAGGAGATTTATTTTAATTGTGTGGTGCATTTTCGGGCCCAGAGAACATCAAGCTATATGTAAGGGTGTGTGTTGTCAGCACACCGGTGGATAACCGCCGCTGCGTCGGCCCCTGGAAATGATTGTGTGTGTTTAGGTTCAGTATGGCACGTGTGTTTGGATAGCGAGGCAAACACAAATAATGACCGGTCTGCGTTCCTCGAAGCATCCTACGTGTGCATGTGTGTGCTCTCGTTGAAAAGTGGGAGTTTAAGCTACTCTGAAATGTTATTTTTGATTGATTTATTTTTGATTTGACCTGTCCTGTCCAGCTGCCTCGGCCTGCGGGACGAAGATCAGGCTGCCTTACGGTGGCAGACAGAATTTAGTCTGCAAAAGAAAAGTGTGTCATACCCCTCCAGCTGCATAAACCGCATTTTATGTATTTATTATTCTTATTATATGTTATTATTTGATGATGCCATCGGACAGCAAAGGGGGTTAGGGCGGGTGGGAGGAAGAAAGTGGGAAGAAAGGGAGATAGATCTATCTATCTATCTATCTATCTATCTATCTATCTATCTATCTATCTATCTATCTATCTATCTATCTATCTATCTATCTATCTATCTATCTATCTATCTATC